>CALNHX010009976.1:0-44467 GCA_940337035.1 Agriotes lineatus
CACCAATGGCAACGTTAAAAAAGTAACTTTCTTCACTAGTGAGAAAAGTTTGTGATTTTGACATTAATAAATGACAACTAAAAATTTTTTGTATGGTATTAGTGGTTTTGATACGTTAATAGCTTTACTTTTTAAATGAAGATATGTCGCTGTATGCAAATTTTCCAGCAGACATCTCTAGTATAAAATAATCAACGATTGTTTTACAAATTCTAAAATACCTACAATAGTATATTATGTAACAAGAGCTGTAAGAAGACTATTACGTGCAAGTTGAAAAAGTTACGCACAACCTTCGTAGCGGGGAGTGTAGTTAGAATTGCGCTCTATATTTTTTTCTACGACCACACTTATGCCGTTAAATAGAAAAGAACTGTTCTATTAATTGTTAAATGAGTAATGTCATATCAACTTAAAAATAAAATAGCTGCAGTCACAGCCGTTCCTCTCTGCACCGCTTTGAACAAGTAAAAACTGCAAAACTATACGTAATTATAGTAACCCAAGTAGCTGTAGTTTTATTATACAATATTAGAGATTTTATGTTCCACAGAGTTTTATAAGAACATTATGGCACATGAGTATCCATTATAATCAAACAAATAATTACTACCTACCTAGATATCTTCAATCTGATATAATAAATTCCTAAATTAGCAATACTATTTTTGAAAGAAATATAATAAACGATTCGGCTCCCTATAATTATCACACAAACAGTTAATTATCTTTATTTCCGGAAAAATGCGCAACAACTAATTCCTTCACATATTTCCTTCCAATTTTGGTTGAGGTTTAACTAATTTAATTCTACCTAATTATAGTCCAGTCCAAGTGAGTATACAACAAAATCGTTTCTGCTAATGTAATTACGACGACCTTCGAGTGTGGTAAAATAATTTTCATAGCGATGCCGATTTCCACTTGTTCCTATATTTTATTTTTTATGTGAAACCACAGAATCCTTGAAATTTCCACAGAATTTCATAAGTGTACGTAATTGCGAAATTGTTGAAAGATTGAAGTAAATAGAAATTTTTTTTTGCTAATTTTATTACCGCAATGACAAAATCTTGAAATCCTCACAATAAAAGCGTATTACAAAGAAAATATTGAGGCTACATATTGGTTCATTATTTGTTTAATTCGTGATTGTATACCTTTAAAAAATAACCATTCGATAATATTGCCTATACATTGTTCGGAAATCATAAAGCAGCGTGGAGGTAAATATTGAAAATTGCCAGGAAATAGCTTGTATTTTATTTTTACTGCTATCAAACTGAACTTTCAACCGTTATTGGCGGTGTAAGAGCGACATGCATCAGTATTTACAGGTTCACTACATAATCGATATGACGTTTTCATTAAAATGAGCCAATATAAAAATGCACTGTTTGTGTTTGACATGAACACATGGGAACAGTTATAGATACAATTCGTTAATTAGTAACTGAATAATTGGTTGCTATATTTTATCGTTGTGATTGGAACAACCTCTTATTTTCTAATATTAAAAATAAGTTTGATTTGTTTTGCTTTGTTTAACAACTTCAACGGAAGAGCAGGGATGGACATTTCCAATTATTTTAGAATAATTGAGAAACCTCCAGTTATACTTATTCAAAACCTTGTGCCTGACACGCGCTTGTAAATGGACTGGGACTATAATCCTGTAATTTGGTTTTTGAAAATACGTCAGCTGCGTAAAGCAATAGCAATAAGAACTTAACGAATTTAGATTAATTTTGATTACTATCTTATTTTAAATCTAGGGAATCATAATTTATTGTGGCGTATAATTTTCAACCGAGCCATTGATTAAAGCAGGCCCAGTAGAAGAGCAGTGCAGAACACAAAAGTGTCACATTAACCTACTTTTCAGGCCCACCAAGTCGGAATCAGTAGAAAAATTGATGTCAAATCGGGATCAATGCCGGGTTAAGCCTGGCCATTAGTTGCGGCCAAGAAGGCCGCGTCTCCTCGATTTAGAGCTCGAAAGTCCCCAAATTGAACATCCCCATTTATTTAAATTTTGCAAATTAGAATTTCTCTGTATTTCTGAAATTCGTTTCATTCGTTTTTCGCGGCGATGCGGCCTGGGCCTTCCGAGGCCTTGGTTTGTCTGTGTTTGTAGAGCTCCAACAGCTGCGAAAATTGTGTAAAATAAAACTTGCAAACGTCAAAGCAGCCACATCAAAAAATTCGCTTCAAACGGCGTGCGCTGTATTGGCTTGTGCAAACAAAGGCTTCGATACAATTTCAAAAGGCCTTTTTGCTGGAAGTGAATATTAAATGTAATTAATTAACCACTGGTTTGTCTATTAAAAATGGCAACAAATTATCGCCCAATTACAGGTAACAGTATAACTGAGCAAATTTAAAATGAACGTTTTGGCTTTGTATAATCGTTTCGAAGTTGAAAAATTACAAATGTCAGAATAATTTACATTAAAAATTAGAGAAACGATTTCTAAGCCTATTTAAATAAGCACCTTTTTTCAAAATAGTATGTGGTGACGTAATATAGCCAAAATGGTACGGTTTTAATCAAAAATATATCCCTTAAGATGTCAGAAACATAATCTTAAACATCTTCTGTGTTAATCGAAGAGAAAAGGAACAAACATGATGACTCGACCTCATATACTAATTTGAATTTTACTGGCAGCACTCAATAGTCAAACATTAGTACAACAGTAAAACATATGAATGCCCACATAAAGCAGGATAAATAGAGACTACAAACATTACTAGGATTACGCACCCACATCCCACGTTGAGTGACGTAGCGCCAAACAAGCCTTGTTATGTATAAATGAATGAAGTTCCATACTCCACAAAAAAACGCATTTTGGAATTTCAGATATCGGACTCTGGATATGCATTACTGTTATGATACCATTTCAACCGAATTTCATTATTTTTCATGTGGAGATTCTTCATATATGTCTTTATTTATCTTGCTCAATTTTAGATGATTATCTGAACTGTCGATAGGTGACACAAAGGTGTAGTGTCTCACATACGTTGTTTAACGAATGAGAATATCTGCAGTGACCAATGCCTAAGTAACTTATTATCTGTTAATGATCAGGTAGGTAATCACAGCATGAGATGATGATATGACTTACATGCTGTTGAATTTCCAGAAACAATGTGAATAGTGGAGCCTTCAAATAAGTATTAGAAAAACAATTAATTTTGTGATAGAAGGAGAGGAGCAAGGCATTCATTCGCCTATAGGAAATTGTGAACAAGACATGCGTAAATGTTATGTGTTTAGGTGAACCACTTACCAATGACGATAAAAGTGACATAAACAGATAAAGATGAAAACTGGGCAAGAAAAAGTACTATAAATAAATTAAAATCGACCTGGAATAGTGAAGAACTAATAAGAAATACTAAAAGAAGGATTTATATAGCAATAGTAGAAAGTATCACTACGTGGATTAAGCAAAAGAAATACTAATCGAATAGCAACAAGTGAAGTGGACTGCGCACGATGAAGCTGTAGAGTGTCTCGAATGGAAAATATCGCCAACGAAGAAATTAAACAAAAATGGGCAAAAAGAAGGAACGATTATTGGCTTGTCGAAGAAAAGAGACTTTTATGGTAAAGTCATTGGTCATTTAAAACGCATGCAAGAAAAAAATATGGAAGTGGGTACCTGGAAAAAGAAAAATCACAAGAGACCACGGATTACTAGAATGGATGGGGTACAGAAGGCTATCGAAACAAAGCAGTTAGAGGAACAAGCCTGGGAGGAACGTGAGGAATGGAAACGAAGATGCAGGAAACAACAGCGGTTGTAATATGGTATAATATGGAAATTTTAAGGAAGATAGTTTAAATCCTTAGAAAGAGGATAACATTTCCTTACAAAGGTTAACGATTGCTGCAGATTTTGCTCTGCGAAACAGAACCGACAGCCTAACGTGCCTTTGTAGCACAAAACTTAAATAAATAACGTAAAACCCAAGATAATCATGATGTTATATTGTTTCTAGGCCTTTTATGCACAATTTCAGTGTGCAGAAGTCATCGACAACAAAAATCAACCTAAATATTTAACCGTCCCCGCTTCCATTAATGCGGAAATGCCATATTTGCAATGCAATTCTGTGCAGTTCTTAAAGCTTATAATGATACAGGGCTTGGTAAGAGGGTATTAAATTTTTAATTGTCTTAATATTATTTGTTTGTTACGTCTAAAAAGCGTGTTCAACGTTAGGGTGCATTTTATTGCATTAACCTTGGTCGTATAAGCGTTTCCTTATTTGAAGCGTCGCAATCGTGTAAAGGTAGCCTAATTGGGCGCTCGCATATGCTCCGATATTTGGTTATTTGCAATACCGGCAAGCTTCACTGAAGGTTTTTAGAACGTTCGTATTTGTTTCACGTATTTTAATTGCTTATCTCGTCATGCAGGCATCCCTGGCTTCGGTTTCTCAAATGGCTTCAGCCAGGTTACATCCATGTACTTTTTATGCTCCAAGTTCGTCCGGTAGCTTCTGATGTTTGGAGAGGTTCTTCGTGGAAGCTTCGCTTGTTGAGGATTCTGGGCTTGGGACACGTATTTTGGGACACTTAAAGTCCACGTCTCTTAGACGGATCATTCATTACAAGATGTTAGCCGCCCTGACCATAAAAAAACTGTAATTCAAGCTTCACTCGGAAGTTTTAAAGTTCAATCGATTCCGCCTACAATGGGTTGCATTCCCCCGTCCTTAAGAATTATTTGATTTTGAGTCACATCGCCTGGTGATGTGATCCGCGTGTGATCTCTGCGAGTACCTTCAACCTCCTGAAGTATAACTTAAGAGCCCGCCTGGAGGCTATTCAAGTAACTTACGACCTAATAAATTGTGTAGTCGCAGCTTTTTAGAAGGTGTGGAATGATACCTTTTTGGGGTAGCACTCTCACCTTCGTGTTGTGCCATTTAATCGGCCAACCTGGCTGGAGTGCCTTGAAAACTCAGCTGATGTTAAGCTGGGTTTGCGATATTTATACTGCATGCTGTAGGTGCCCTAATTTAAGGAAATTAAAGATGTTCTTAGTCCGTAATTTACATATTACTGGTTTGACCCTTAGTTACTTATTTAATTGTGCCAGTTAATAATATGATATGCTAATTGGGGTGTACATTCCGCATAAGTAGCGGCTTTAAGACCTGTTGTGGCTGCTGTTATATGCAGCGTTTGTGTAAAAGTTCAATGAACTGTTTTTGTCATTTATGTATCTGATTTCATTACTGTATTTCCGATAATGTACTATTACGTACTGCCATTATTTGAGTTTATAAGTTCTCGACCTATCTGGATATATTTGTTGTAATTAAAGACTTGTTGGCGCTCATCATATTTCGTAGAATCATCTTATCAACTACTGCACGTCCGTCTTCACTGAGTCTAGCTGGCGGGCCCTCAAGTATGCTCTTGTAGCGTTGTGATATTTGAAGATTTGAGGAACATTATAACATTATAACTAGCATGTTGGAGGAATTGAGTTTTTCATAGATATAGATTTGTATTTTTGAGTATTTAATATTTTCAGTTTAATTAAAATGAGGAAGGGAATCAGAGCCACATATCTAATATGTTTTAGTAGGTATTACCTGCGCATCAACACAATAGTTCGTTATGTACCATGCGCATGAAAAGCGTTTTACTCCTAGGTTTTTGGTACAACAAAACTACTTGACAAAAGAGATGACATTTTAAAAAATTGCTTAAAATTTCAAGCAAAGCGAATGTGTGTTATAAAGGTACCTAAGACAACAATCACCCGAAAGCGAAAACAACAACATTTATGTGGTAACCCATGGCACTTTATGCCTTGGCTCTGAAGGCATAAAGTGGAATATTAGACAATCTTGCTGTTAGATTCTATTTCACATCATTATTAAAATATTTCTATTACGCTTCCGCTGCCGCTTTATGTATATAAATACATAAATACTACGTTGGCTTCTAAATTAGTATAAGATGTTTGACTGAAAGCTTTTTTCAATATTTTAAAGAATTTTATTTCTGCAAAAAGAATTTAAATATAAATTTTGTATCTACTGTAAACCTAGGTGCAATTTCTGCATACGGAAATATATTTGAAAAATTTTACACAGCTGACGAATGCAATAGCTTTTTTACGATCACATATTGCAGCTGGTAATTCATAGCAGAGGATATACTAGTGAAGTGTACGTTATGAGTACTAGAGCTTTATATAGCCATAACTTGAAGTACGCACCCTAAATTCAATCCCTGCGATTTGTCACTATTAGCTTGTGTTTTCTCACAATTTTAACGCACCAAACTCATAGTTGTAACTTTTCACTACACACAATCGAACTTAGCCGATAGTAAAAATTTTGGGCCATGCAATTTTATTTATTCATAAGGTAGGTTAAATGTGCTTAAGCAATTTTTTTCTGCTTTTGTCAACAGCAATGTTTGTTGTTGAACGACTTTAGCATCCATTTTGGGAAAACTAAAAATTCCTTACGAAAATTAATGTTTTGTGCACCCTTGAAAATTAAAAAATATAAATGTAGAAATAACAGGGTTGGCAAGTGCAGAACTGCTCTAATTTTAAACATATCTTCGGAATGCCCAGGGCGAAGGAAGACACCCTAAATTAAGTGGAACTATTATTAAACGCGCCTCGCCCTTTTACACCGCAGATCTTTAATAAGCGAAAACATAAATAGCTATGAGCGATGCATTCAATTAAGCGAGATTCCCATGAGCTAGAAAGTCCCGAGTTAACAATAACGATACTACAATATTTATAGTTATTGCACTAACCAAGTTATGTAAGAAAACGTATCACAGCGCGCTCCAGTTTTCACTTTCCCGAGCAGTGTGAAGTCAGTTTAGCCAGATTAAATTCTAAGGCTTCAGCCTCCCGCTAACACTTTTCCATTTTTCCAGTGCAACCGAACGTTCCAATTTCCTTAATTAAGAATGCACGCTCAGGATCAAACCAATATTTCGTCTGGGCAAGTTCGCCGGAGGTTAATCGAATGGCCCTAAAACTTTCCTCATTTGGATTTCATTATAACTTTTTCTTTTAAATCCCGAGACTTGATGATACCGTTATATAAAACAGATTTGCCTGCAGTAAGAGCCGAATTCTGCTTACACTTTTCTCGCCATTACCGGAATTGGGACGCGCAGATGCGGAGCGGCTCCGGGACATAATTTCTAATTAACATACATTGGGAGTTTTATAGAAAAGCCGAGCTTTTAAAGAAAGTGGCCGTCCAATTTTACTTTCGCGGCCTTATAAATTTATAAATCCTGTCCGCGGCGAACTTTCCGAAGTTTTACATCGGACCATAAAGCTCGAGGTCCGGAGCGAATAGCAGCCTTCGGTTCGCCTCAGCATAGCTGAATTAATGAGCCGGCGTGGGAGTATGTAAAAGAAGATGCAAATAGTCAGCGAGTCTGCGAATTAAAGACATATTCCATATTCGACACACCTTAGTGGCCTACATGCGTAAATGGCGTTGCACCCAAGCTCGGAATGGATAGACGAAGAATGAGGCATGAGTTGCGCCACTCTCGAACGCACAGTTCACAGGTCATTGCAACCAACCTGCTCAAAATAATTGTTTGATGTTGTTATAAAAAGTTGCTCCCAGCTTGATTGCTCCTTGCGCAAGCCTGGGGAATGTGTGCCAATTTGAGAGCTTCTCTAATTGCTCCATTTAACAATAACCTGCTCAGCTAATAATAGATGGAAAAATAAACAAGGACCTTTATATTTTCTTCTTAATACAAATCGAAAGTCGTTTTCTAAACAAATTTGAAAAATTGTTTAAATATATTTGACTATTCAACACTATAACATATAAGCCAATCACATTGCAGATATTTGCTTTTTTCAACCAATAACAGCAGTATATCACTGAATATTGGGCACCATGCAAAATATTCACAAAACAATGTACGTACTCAAAAAATAAATAGCCTTGTTGCGAAGTATCACTTAGCAACGATGTTCTGTCCTTAGTGATATCGCTAGGTTACGTAACATTAAACCCCAACAAACTGTGTGGCTTATTTTAAAAATTTTAAAATGCTGTGTTTTGGAGGTATTCCGCTGAATTTAATTGAGAATGAATAATTATATTAATTTTTGGATTATTTTTCAATAAAGTTAATCGTTATATATTAATATTGTTAAATAGTTGTCCCAAATACCACTCGAAGTGGATATATATTTTTTTAAATATTTTGTCATTTCCATAGAAATTATTGCAAAATTTCACTCAACAAAATCACATTTAAATATCACTCGCCTTCGGCTCGTGACATTTTTGATATGATTTTGTATCGTGAAATTTAAACGCAATAATTTACATGCAAACGACAAAATATTTGTCAAAAATATATCCACTGCTTGTGGTATTACCCTTGAATATATCTCTCTGTGCCACGTTCTCATTTTATCCAATATTGGAAGCAGCCCTACTCTTTCCAAAAATTATTCGCATAGAGACACTGAACAGGAAAAAGAACTCAGTGATATAATGCAATGGAAAAACAAATGAAATGTGTAAGAGATACTACAAACAAGGCAGACAAATCATATTTCCTGTAGGAAATTAACAAAATAAAAGCAAACACCTTAATAAAACATATCTACTCACATTTACACTCCAAACAATCTACTTATAACTAATTTATATATGCTGGTTTGCTCGTTTACGACCTCCACGTTGTATCTGTTTGGAAAATTTTCTCTTCTGTGATGTGAACAGTCAACTTTTTCTCGCTAAAGTCCCTACTATTACCAATACGGCAAAAAAATCTTAATAATAGTTATTTTATTACATTGAACAAACATTTGGACTTCTCTATTTGGTTATTCTAGCTATCCAGGGAATACTTACGTAATATCTTTCATCGGCATCACAATTCAAATGAATCAATAGTACCCACTATATATTCTTTATGTTAGACCTACTAATATTTTTTTTTCTCCAAATCTTCTTTAGAGAGCTACTTCTGGCTATCGTTAATATTTTTTCAATTTTTGATGTGCAATCTCCTTGGTTTTATTTTTTACGAATGCTCTATTATAGACATAGATTTAGCCTAATCAGAAAACAATTGCTTTGTTTTCCCATATTTTTGACGTACCTACCAGATGATATACGTCAGCAACGTTATTTCCCATTGGTTTTACTCTTTCCACATTTATAACACCCATCTCTAAGGTGCACAGTCATTCTGACTAGCCTGGCAATCAACATTTGACTTGCTGTACAATTTTCATACTACTGGAATACTATCAGGGCCGATCCGAGAGCATTTTTCCGCATAAGCAAAATAGCGTTTGGCGTCCCCCCCCCCCCCCCCCTAAGCTCCTATAACAGAAGCAAAACCTCGAAACGTCATTGCAGTAGTAAATATTGAACGAATAAACAATCTATTTCCTATTAAGGCAGATGAAAATATTTTAGTAAAAGCACAAAGAACTAGTTTAGTGCTTTGGCTACAATCAAAACGTGGACAAAAGATTTTTTTAAATTCTAATTAATAAATTGAGTAAACTAGAGGAAGTAAAAAGATCAAATTTGTATTACTTCCATTTACAATAAAGGTATTGGATTCACCCCAAAAATTCGAAATTGGGTTTTCAACATATCTTCACGTTTTAGAGTCCCCTGAACCCAAAAAACATGTTTTTGTTCATTGGTCTGTCTGTCAGTGTGTGTGTGAGCAGAATATATCAAACGCGAAAAGAGGTATGACGTTGAAACTTCATGTATAAGTTTTGTGTACTATTTAGATGGGCAGCAAGCTTTTGAAGAAAATCGCATAACCGCAAGTATGGTGTTTACTCTTGTGATTTTTCAGTTTTTTTGGATTTTTTCAAACTTTACATTTTTAATGTGTATTGATGTGAGATAGTTGATTTTCCAGTTGAATACCTCTAAAATGGGTTTCCGTTGTTTTTTAATTAACGCCTATTTTAAATAGAACACCCGGAATATAAAATTTTTGAATTCAGCTTAAAATTTTAGAAAAAAAATGTCTTTTCAACTAACTCTTTATTTTGAACGGTTTCTGTAGAATTTGTAATTTTTGGCAAATGCTTAAAAATTTTAAATCTAATTTTTGACTAATTATAAGATCACTGTAAAAGGAAGTTATGTGAATGTATCACACCAATTTTTTTCAAATAGTTTATTAATGAAACTGCTTAATTCTATAGCTTACAAATGATCTACATTCCCATCGTGTATATACTGAACATGGTTCCTTTGAATAAAAAAAAATTACACTGGAATTTTTCTAGTCTTTAAATTTACAAAATTGTTCAAAATAGATTCGGTATCAATTGACTTCAAAATGTCGCTTTTAATGGCTAATGTTGACAGTCCACACAATCGTTTTTGAGAAAGTGTTGACCTTAGGTATGTCTTTATCAAATTGAGTTTTGAAAAACTACTTTTGCCAGAAGCTAAAGGTAAAGTCAGGAGGATTCGTAAACTTACAAAACAAAAAATGTCAATAACACTGGTCGTTGAGTTCCTTCCCGTCGATGTCACAATCACTTAGAACAGTCTGAAGAGTCATGCATGCGACTTTTAGGTTGTCACCATACAATTTCTGCAGACCATGAATATCGTATAGAAAGGTGAAGAAGATCTTACCATGATTGTTCATAAACTTACATCTTTCTTTTAGTGAGTTGATAGCTGTATCGAAAATGACGTAGAATAAGTTTACCTTAAAGGTAATTACACAGTATTTCTTTCAAGCTGTGGCGCCCTCCTTATCTTAGCGCCCCAAGCGGCAGCTTGTCTTGCTTGTACCTCTGACCGGCCCTTTATACTATCTAAGTCACTGATTTTATCTCTCCATTGCCGTTTACATTTATTTTCCCTCTCACTGTTGCCCATAAATATATCTACAGCAGACGCATGTGTGACGAGTACAAGCTCTGATATACAACGGGCGCTTTCCCCTATGACCGACACACCACACCTTGAGTGATGTAGTAAGTGGGTGTGCAATTGGGTTAGCTATTCGCGAGCCAAACAAGTCTTGTTATGCAGAGATAACTGAGGGTTCATGCTCCACGACACATTTTCGGAATTTTTCGAATTTCCGATATGAGATTGTGGCTCTGCATTATTATTATTATTAGTACGTTTTTCGACATCTTCATAGATGCTTTTGCGGTAGCTCTTTTATACGTTTTCCTTTCAGTTGCATTTAAACTTTTTATATATTGTTGTAGCCTAGTTTCGCTTTTTTAAATCACAATTAAACCTCTGAGGTAGAAAATTGTATTTCTCGTGGCCTATGTGGGTTTTAGCTAATGTTAATTTGACTTTTATTTTTCCTTCTACTAGTATGATCGTGATTACTAAAATCAGTTACAATACGAAAGGTGTTCTGCAGAACTTTAAACATCCTAAAATGCTGTTAAGCGTTTAAAACGTAAAGTTAATTTGAAATATATGAGACTGTTTGTCAGTAGCTGATATGAAAATTCCAGCTCGAGGAGACTGTTCGTATAATCATATGTGAAAGTAGGGGCGAAGAAATAGCTTTATGTCTATATGTCAAGAAAATACATTAAAAGTGTAATTCAGAAATAATTTAGTTTAATTTCTCTTTTACAACTTCATTAACCAACAATGCATTTTCCAATATACTTAAGCTACCACAGTTTAACGTAATTTATAAGAGAAAAGCTAAAGGAGAATAATACATCCAGTACACACGAGTATCCAAAGGAAGTGTTGAAGGAAGCTTTACAAGGTATATAATATGGATAAATGGATTTGAGCCCCAGATTTGAGAAACTAGCTCTGCCAGTAAGGCTTCTTTAGTAAAAAAACAATTAAAGCTAAAATTGTTTATAACAATAAATATTCTTGACAAATTTATTTTGAAAGTCTAAGGTAATTCCTAAATATTTTCTCAACTGGTCTTGTATATTCACCATTATAACTTTAGCCTATTTTACCTTTAGGTACCGAAGACCGTTCATACCTCGCAGAAATGTAAACGACATTTTAAAATTTGTACTTTAACATACGGTCTTTATGACGGAAAATTTTTATAAGCATCAGAAGCGATTTATTACTACAAAATCATCTAAATAAATGTTAAGATAATTAATAAGCTTATATTCTAATGCTGTCACTTTAGCATGGTAAAGGACTACAGCATCGCTTTCTTTAAATATATCAACGTACCTTGGTTATTATTTAATGTGAATACATTATTAAAAAGTTGCAATAATTCTTTGAAACTTAATAAATAAGTAAATTATCTTAGTTATATGTTAATAACATTTCTTTCATCTACTCTTCTATAAAATTTATTTCTTTATTGAGCATTTTGACAAAACCCAATATAAATAGCAATTTTAACCCGATAAAATATGTTAATTAAAATTTATTAATTAAATTTATATAAACTAGCTCATTGATCAATCATTTTAGCATGACAATTTATCTCTCAGGTTGGGGTGTGCAATTTGCCAACTCCCAAACTTTGATAGTTCATGAAACATTGCACCTCCCAAGACACAACGAACAACTCTTCTCATTTATTTTAGATAACTATGTAGTATTCCTTGAATGATTTACCTTATGACACAGCGCTCTGCCTACAACTCCTCTTAATCCTACAGGTCTTTGCAAAATTCTCCTCACAAACGTTCAGTCATCCACATTAGTTTTCTATGCTAGTCAATCAACGAGGTTAAGCCCCTAAACCTTCTCAAACGTCCAACTGAGCACCCCCAACTCGTTCCCTGTAATGGCCCTCCTGATGCTGATGATCTACGATCTTGAATGTTAGAATACTATATCTCTTCTACCTTCCATTGTAGAGTTCCAAGCTCCACATTATTAAAATTTAAATAATTGTAAGTATAGCAACTATAGTCTTCTTCTTCCTCTTAATACAGGCTAAGGTCCTGTTATTACCAAAATGAGTCCGGTTTTATAAGCCATCTTAATGCGCAGGTGGCTAGCTTAAATAATTGATAGAGATAATGCCCTTCTAAAAGAGTCACAACCACCAAAGATATTGGTATGACAGCCGAAAAGCGTGAGAAATAACCGATGTTCGAGTGTGGGACTCGAACCCACTACCTATTGATTACAAGCGCAAATGCTTTACCAGCAGACTACACGCGTTCTCAATTATATTCTATTTTTTACATTAATGTCATCCTCTAATTCTGAATTTGTATTAATTGTATACGAATGAACATAAAACAAAGTTCCTCAAAGAAATTACACATAATTCAACTCCTATATTATACAACTAAGCATATATTATCATTCATCCTTGCAATCTAACTAAGGTATTAATTAGTAGTTTTTTATTCTTTGATTATAAGTACATAATCATGACAAAGTATATACAGTTAACAACAGCGGGCCAAATAGTAGTAATTCTATTAGCCCTAAAGGTTAGACCACTTAATTTAGAAAATCCAAACCGACTCGGCGCCGTAAATCATACATGCATTTATTATGCGATTAGATCGCCACTAAATTTATTACACGTTTCTTGCCTGAATTTAGATTTCCAACCCGCTGCGAAAGATAAGCCATTTTTGTATCTGCGAGAAACGCCAACGTAGCATGCATATTCAGATGATTTCAACGCAAGATTAGCCTTCAAACGTCGTGACAAATTTTATGGGCTGTAATTACCACGTGGCTTGCCACCTTAATTGTAGAAAGTAAGACAAAAAAAGACTCTTGGCGTTGCCGTGAAATAGGCGTGCAGAGGGGTAGTGACTGTTGGTAAAAAATACCCACTCATTCGATTATGTGCAGGATTAATTAAAATTTAATTAAAAGCAATATTTTTCTTTTGTGTACGAACCTTCAAACCTGCTCGGTAAATTATTTCGCCGCAGCGTTTCTGGTTGCTTGTCCTCGAGTTAATTTTGTAATACAACGACTATTGCCGGCCTCAACATTTTTTAGCAAACGTGAACTCGGTCGTAGTAATAGCATTCCTGCAATTCTTTACAGTCGTGTAATGTTAGCGGAAGGTACAGGGTTACTTAATAAATAAACACGAAAAAACGAGCTCGTTAATGGATGCACGTGTTACCTTTTAAGTGCATACACATTCCCTTATAATTCTGAAATGTGCATGGATTGACAATTACTTTATTGTAAAACCACGTAAGACTTACTATAAAAACAAAGTAATAAATTTGTGGCTTGGTGCTATTTTAAGATGTCCACCAGACATGTGGCAAACTTTTTATAGTGGAGGAACGATATGGGGAAATTTTCGATTGAAAATATTGTTTGCGTCATTATGTCATTGGGGGAGTCCGATACAGAATCAGGGAGTGATGGCGACACTGATTCTTGATGAAAGTAAGGAAGATAAAAGAAATGTACTAAGGCTTAAAAAATACTGTTTCTTTGTTAAGGTTTTTATTTGCAATGAATTACTGACAAAGCCAAAGTACTAACCCGAATGTAAATAGAAGAAAATTGTTTGTAATTCATCAGTCGGTTTCGAATAATCTTGATAACCTCTAGTGTTCTTTAACTTATCAAGGTTTTAGTAGTCTTGAGCAATTAAGTATTAGTTCTGGAAGTCACTACTGTAAATTTATTAGTGCTTACTGGAACGTCCTGGTGTGACTACTATTTTAACTTCTTTGCAAGCTGTTGCAAACAATTTAAATTGCATAATAGCTCGACCAAAATAGCAAAAGTAATGTTTTGAACTTCCTGCAAAAGGTCAGCCGAAACTACTCCAAAAAGTAAGAGTCGTGCATACACAACATTTGAAAAGTATCGCATCCGGTTGCAAGCATAGAATAGCTGAATTAATTTATGGTTTCGTGTGAATTATTGCAAATTAGAAATATAATCTTCGAGCGAACACACAAACACAAAACATATGTCAAAGGTGAGCTTCTTCAAACTATATGGTCTGTTTTATTTAATCCACACAGATTAAATTTAGCAATCGCTGGAAATTAGAAATAACTAGCTCTTAATTTTGATTATCTGTAAAGGAACTATAGAAATATTACAGCACCGTGTGAAAAAACGATAATAATAACAAGAATAAAGTTATTTCACGCGAAATAATTGCAAAATGTCTGTAAATGCTCAGGATTAATTTAAACTAGCACGTAAACAAAGAAACAAGCAAGCATTTTCAATTAGCGCGCACCTAGAGTATTCGCAGCAGGAAACTTCAATTACAGATCAGACAGCGAAACTCACTTTTACGAACAGAGCAACCTCAGGTGCATTGCAATCGTAACTAACAGCAAATATAGAGCTAGAGAACAACAAAGGCGCTCATAAACATGTGTTGGAAATGAACACATCACACATGCACCGACAAGCAATCTCTCCAGTTGTAACTTTCCCTAATAGCCGTATACGGCATGAAATTTAGCATTTACTCGGATCGTGAGCATAATTCAAATTGCATCCCACAATGGGCAGTTTAACGCCGAAATCGATTAGACGCAATCAGATTTCTCCAGATCCCATGAAGACGGTCAATTAGAAATTATGGCGGATTCCCCAGAGACAGTTCTTGTTAATGCTTTCCATTCGTGACGCCGCCATATGGTTTTTGCACGGACGTTTTTATTATGGCTCGCAAGACAGAAAACCTTGAGTTATTAAGAATGGTGACTAAAGAAACTGAGGTATTTGTGCCTCTACAAAAGGACGCATAGATCATAAAGGCTTGCACTGCTGTGTATTATTTTAATTTCCAAGGCTTGCAGTCACAGTCCGTTAATTTTTCATAGCCCCAAGTCAGGTACTATCACGTGCAATCTATAATACGTTGAAGCCAGCAATTTCTCGTTGCATAATAAAAAAGGCAATTTTATTGCGTTTCATAAAACTTATTATTTCCATGTACGGCAAGCAGGTTACACTTTTACATAATGCCAATTTCTATGCAGTGTATATGGTGTAAATTGGGTAGCCTTTGCATTGCTTATGAATTGGCATTTATTATACTGTGAAGGTAACTAATGCAAAAAGTGCAGTGTTGGAAATACCGGAGTTGGAAATACCGGAGCGCATATTAGCTTTTTTCAGGAGGTCACGCCGTCACTTGTTTATTATTTTCAATGGGTTTATAAGAAGAGTTTAAAATGCAATACAAGAGGGAAAGAACAAAACTAGGATCATAGTCGCTTTGGGAGGCAAAATAATCAAGTTCATGAAGAAATATGCCGCCATGAATACTAAATGGTGCCCATTAGTAACATATCGAAAACAACTAAGTATTTTTGACAAATTGAAAGACAGTTAAACCAAAATTCTCAATTGTCTGTGTATGCCATTATGATAGCATATCGCTTGATCAGTTTCGATTAAGCAGACAGTAACTCGGTAGCCCAGTGTATACATTCCCAGGCTTGTAATAAGTAGGTTCTCGGTTCGAATCCGTAGATAGATGAAACTTCTTCTGCAATCCACTGAATCTGTACTAAGCCGGGCCGGACACGTCGCTTAAAAACATATACTACACACACCTCTCATGGAGATCTAAGTGTGCGTGAACTTTGTTCCAAAAATCTAGACATCCAAACAACCCACTTTTATAAAGTGTTTTTGTTTGGCAAAGTATGCAAAAATGTGATCTACATAATTTTGTTTACACTCGCTACCTTAGAATACATTTTTTTAAATAATTTAAATATCAGCCTTACCATGACATTTCTTATCAATGTAATATGGTGAAAAATTTAACATAATTAATACGAAATAATTTGAAACTTTCTTTCATGCAAAACGTTTTGGATGTAACTCAAGCCTAACAAGCTACATTTGGCTCTCATTTTGATCGTGTGGTATAAAACGTTTGTTTTCCGCCCTTTGTACATAATAATTATGTATCAGGGCGTAAAAATACGCGTTATTGGTCAGAGACTTGAAAGTGATAACTTGAGGGCGGAGCAGCGAGGGCTATTATACGACAAGGGTCAAAACGCTGGTTATGCCTGAGATGCATACAGAACTTTATGTACATGGGACATTCAGATTATATAAATCGTTGTCTATACAACGAGGGTTATTCTTACAGTTCTGTTAGTTGAATAGTATCTTTATAACTATGGTTTTCATTACTACGTCATTGAAAATAAAGTAAAATGACGTCAGCCAGCGGAAAAAGAGGTCTAACAACGATTATTATTGATGATCGCACATATATAATATTGTGAAAAGCGTACACGTATAAACGACCAAGAATGCAACATACCGCCTAGTGGTGAGGTTTCATCTCACGCTCTCCAGCCACCATTCTTCCCTAATATCAATTAGTTGAACTAACCACCTACCCACGCAGCGCATAAGAGGGCTCATAGAACTACAAATTGTGTTGTGGTAACATGCTCTCGGCGTATAGTAAGAAGAAGAAAAAGGTAGTAAGAAGAGAAACAGTACTAGACCGATATAGAAACATGGCAAAGAAGACCCACAGAGATTCAGTACGTGTTAAACATTATGGTTTGTTCAAAACAATACAAAGTAACAGGACGACTTCAGCTTATGACGCAAATTCAGGAAGACACAAAATCTACTTTTTTCGACAACTGCAAAGACAGGCAAACCAATCAACTTAAAATGGAACTAAAGAGGGGCGAAAGATAATAAATTATCAACATTTTTGCTCTCCATCAAGTTGAAGTTTTTATAATTTGACATGTTATTGTAGTGCCACAAGCTTTTCTACAAAAAAAGGTGGTGAATCGGAAATTATAAAAGTGCCTTTTATGTCTGGATAATCTAAATAAAATTTTAAAAATAAATTGATGACTCAGCACTGACTCCTTCTGTATAATGTAACATTCGTTGGTTAAATAAAAAAATTGCACATAAACTGAAGACTTTAGTAACACTTACACAACAGATTCATTCCGAGATAGTAATAGCAATCGAGTGCCATGGATTATTGAATTGCTGCACCTGCCTGTTTCATTTAGGATCTCATGCTAGTTTGGAAGTAAAACACCTGCGGGCCGTCCGCAAAATTCAAACTAAGCAATTACGGCCCTACAAAAAACTCAGCTTACCTTCCAGAGATTTATTCACACCTAGAAGACTTTTGTTTACAGCCAGGTACAAACCTGGATCCGCCCCACAAAGAATGTTCAGTATTTCAACTGTTAATCATTACTTACTTAAAGGTTGTCTGGGCAGTTTTGCAGGTCGATAAAACCGACTATATGCACTGTAATTTTTACCTTTAGATGAGCTGACGTTTGGTCGAATTTACTTTCAGCTTTTTTTACTTTCCCATTTTCAAGGAATTTCGATATTTTCCACGTTATCTTTCAGGGAGTCTCAATAATGTCGAAATAGCCGTAAATTGGTGTTCACTGTCTGTTGGCAAGCTGAAAAAATAACCACAACAACTGGTGGCGCGCATCCGCTCTAGCTGATTGCGAGTCCTACCTTCTTTCGACCTAAATGACTTTTTGTAGTACACCCTTTGAATGCCTGAGAGCTTCTCGATGCTTGTAAAAACTACATTCCATGTTAAAAATGTTAAATTCGTTTTAATAAACCAGTAATCAGTCACCAGTTGTTTACCGATTTCACTTGCTTGATCATTGTTACCTGGTAGACCGCTATCACTTTTATATGAAATTTAATTGTTTTTAATGAAATATTCAACCGAGCACCAAAGAAATATTGACTTAATCTCTAAATATTTTTCTTGTGACACCACAAATTATATTTGAACACCAAGATTTTAGCCTTAAATTATACATAATTGATACTCAAAATATAGACTTTGGTTGCCCATTTATCACTTTGAGCACTAAATGTTTAATTTTTCTACCAGCAATTAGACAGATGTCTGTAGGTACTAGGTACACACGGTAACTAGATACAGAGACGGTTTAACATTTTAAGACATACAAACCGTCACCGTATGTAGTTACCGTGTGAGCTTAGCACCTGCAGACAATCTGTATAGGAGCATCAAAATTTTCACTAGAAATAATTTTTGAGAAACTAACATATAAAATAAAGTAAAAAAATATTTTCCAAAGAGTTAAAGGTAAGATCATGGGAAATGTATGTTATGCAGGGTGGTCCACTGGAGCTGGAAGTTGGCTGTGAATTCTTGTGTTAAATTGTCTGCCATTGTATGCCATTTAGTAATCATGAACGGTGGTCCGGCAAACAACGTGCTTTTATGATTAAATCGTACTACAAAAATATAAACTGTGTGGATGTTGGGCATAGACAATTTCGAACCAATTTGGGATTTTGTTATCATGAGGGTTTCCTTTGCCCATGCCATAAAGGAACCATAAGTTTTTCTAAAATTGAAGAAACAGGTTTAACTAAAAATGTCAACACAAGGGACCAAACAGTTGTAGAAACCCTGCTAACACTGATTGCATTAGAGCATGTAATGTTACATGCAGTCTGCATGTCACATTTATTCAATAAAAATATATCCAGATAGTTAATTTAAAAAGTTTATGTACAGTCGATGTGTTGTGAATGGTTACGGGTAACCAAAGAGAAGTAAATAAACAGAATGATAAAAAAGTTCAATTTGAAACTAGACTCGAGACGGTCATATAAAAACCGATGGTGGTTCAATTCCAACCAATTGGTATTTTTAATTGAATTTAATTAAAAGATCATTACACAGGAAGTATCTGGTAATGATATAAAATAAATTCAGCAAATCAAACCGTCTATCAAGTCGACATAATTGAAGTGTTTGCAATATCATATTGAAGTTATATTACCAACTAAATAACTTACAATATAATTAACGTAGAGCCAGTGTTTACGGGTGTGTTGTGCATTCAATTGAGAAGTGCTATCTGGGAGATAGCAACACATCCAAAGAGCTTTTTGAGGGGATTGGAGATTTCAACCAGCCAGTTACTGTTAGCTGTCCTGCTTCATTTGCAGAGGAATTCTATAGGTTGCTGATCAGGTTACGCTAAAGCGACGTTAAGGTCAGTGTTGTTTCTTAACTTTTGCTAACAACTTTTGGAATACTTCAAGGATATTTAAATTGTGTGTTTAATATTAGTGAACTTGTATTTAGAACTAAGAATTACTATTAATTATCTAAATTCTAATAGTGTTCTGAGTACTCGGCGATTTTAGGTCATTATGTTTAGAAATTCTAACCTTTTGATTTAATTTAAGATTGGGGATGTAAATTAGGGATTTTGGGTTTTAATATTGATTAAAAGTTATCTTAAACAACTTGACTATCCTTACGTCATTGACAATTCAATAAACATATCTGAATGTCATTAAGATATTTAGAATATCAGTAAAAGACCTGAAAGTAACTATAAATTACTTTATATTAATCAAATAGTTGAACAATCAGTAATACTTGTTATTAAGAAGCACCATTCAGCTGAGGGTAAGGAGTATTTCTTTAGCTTTACTGACTAGCCGGAGCAAAATTTAAAATAAATAGAGAATATACCATGACAATATTTGTATGTCACATATTGACGTTTGTGAGGTAAGTTATTATTTTAATTTATCATATAAATAAGTGATATAACACCGCAGAGAGGCGTTCTATTACAAGCAGCTATAGAGCGCAGTCCAAAACGTTCAATTCGAAAACAATACCAGGCGTTGATAAGCCAGGAAATATTGGAAGCTGAAAAGAAAAATTAATGGGGAAATTGGATATACTGCGTCGTGTTATGCAGATTTTCAAACACAGGGTTCAAGAGTGCATACAGAGAAGGTGTTATGTAACTGGTATAACTTTTAAGAAGTTAAGTTTACATATAACTACCTACCTTACCACTGCTATACTTTCTTACAATTAAATGCAATTACTTTCACATTTATATCGTTTTCTAAATGCTTACTTAATAATATTATATCTCAATAATATTGTTGGTGATCTTCTACTACTTCTGGCGCTCATTTCTTATGTTTTGGTGCTTTAGTACTTCTAGTGATAAAACTATAACTTGTAAGTGCTTAAAAAATATGTTTGATAGTTGGCCAAGATATCCTTGGTAATAGCATTCTGGTGCTCATTTATTATTTTTGGTGCAAGTGTTATTTTGGGGCCAATAATTAAAACTGTCACAAACATTTGGTAATCACTTAAATTATTTCGCTTTTGAATTTGCAAAAATAGTAAATGAATAATTACACTGATATGTGCGCCCGCGGCGAATGGGCGAAAAATGTGTTCTTTAATGGCATAAATATCTTATTTAAAAATGTGTTTTATTTCGGAGAAGCCTCATCGGCCACTGAAAAACGATACGCGAATCGTATCACTGAATAGCTTTTTTCAGCTCCAGATGATGCTCACATGAGGGTATTTTAAACTTCGCCTGGATTGATTCCGCGCGCTCTTAATCAATTTTTTAATTAAATCTTTCGTAATTTTTAATTTTGTTTTAATTTCCAATACAAATATTTTTAAAAGTTCATAATATATTAAAGGAAAGCAGTAGCTTACATACAGCCAGGCTTCATGCCAGAAATATTGTAACCAAAGTAAAAAAAAGACTATAAGCACATGAAAAGCCTTACCTTAACGGCTTAGCTCAGCTTATCGTAGAATAATTTACGAAATCAATCTTTGCCTTTGCTTTTTAACAAGTAGAAATCGTTATTACAGTTGCATTTATTCTGCACATACATACCACAACAGGGAGTAGCTAACCACAACGCAATTTAGAAAAAAATCCAATGTCAATAAAATTCGTCTTCTTGTGAGTATGTATGTTGTTAAAGTAACAATGGAACTGGCAGACTCTTCTCTATGTTTCTCACGTTTCCGAAAGCCCCCGGGAAACGAAAACTGCACATGTGTTTTAAGTGCATGATGCGGGGCGGACGGGTTATTCGATACACAATAAAAATATACTTTACTGCAATAGGAAGCACCGCCGTTCGTCTTTCGAGTGTAAATGCAATTTTCCGTAGGATCGGTATTTCAACCGCTGGATGTGTTTCAAATAAATCTGCCTGTTTGATATTTGTTGTAGCTGCTCCAAACAATAACTGTGTAGCGAAATTGCTTGAGGCGAACTCTAGATAGAGCACTTCCATGTTGTTTCCTTTTTGTGCAATAAGTAGTTGACTTTTATAGAAACTTATATAGTGGTGTATATTTTTGATAACGCATTGAAAGGAAAATAGGATTGTCTACGTTATTGTTGATAAAGTAACTAGCCATAGGACAAAAACACTTACAACAGAACGCGTACCGACACATGTCACCTTACAAATGTCCATTTAAAATAATCTTAGAATTTTCTATCGTTTGTGCACTGACAGTTTTACTACTTTCTTTCTAGAAATTTACGTTTCCCAACGAAAATCAACTCGGTTTAACTTTCATGTGATAATTTAAGTCTTCATTTTCTATTGCTTCACCTCACATACTCGATTTTCGACTTGCTATGACTTTCCCATTGCATGTACATGAATCTTATTGAAAGTAGTGAGAAGCTTTCTACTGTAATTATTTTCGGTTTTGTTAAAAACAATTTCACATCTCCACAATTCAAGGAATACCTGTGGTAATTGCATTTGCTACATCTGATAAATGGCGAGGTTAAGCAACTCCACTTGTAGAATTGAGATTTCCTTACATTTCCGCGCAGCTTCTCATACGGAACTAATGTTATTAATATAAACTTTAGTGCTGTGATCCAGCAGCCAAAGACTGTTTTTTTAATGTAAATGCGAACAATAGAGCGTGCAGAGACCTTTCATAAAAAACCTGCTTAACAAACAACATGTACCTGTTCATCTAAAGCGAAAACTGGCACAGCATGGCATTAATAAAATCCTAAGATTTATACTTTTAGGATCCTCAATGCTTCAACCAGCATACTAAACTTGCGACTACACCTACGTCCTTCAGACTTGTTTAATTTGTATCTGAAAACATTCGTGAGGCAAGATAAGCCAGCAGGCAAAAAAGCATAAATTCCTCTTAACTTTCAATTATATGTTTTATTCGGTACTCAATTTTTTATTGTGGAGGAACGAGGACATGCCTCGTTCGCAGTTTAATAAATTTAATGGGAGATCTATACATCGCGACCTTCCCACTTACGTTCTATAAAAATCGCAGGTGCATGCTTACGTAAGCTTCGCAGAATCGTCAGCAATGACTGCAGGATGAAATATTCATCGGCTCCAATGACTATATTGTTTCAACGCCTCATATAAATATGACCTTTTTAAAACCGGGATTTCGCAAACGTGTTTGAATTAAGGCGATTAAAGAGGTGTTACTTAGGCCTTGGGAGAGTAAACGCACTTATCGCTTATTCTAAATTCCAGTCTTGAAAAATTAAAATTAATAAGCTTGCTGGAATAAGCTCAAGGTAGGTTTAATTGTGGGCCGATTACTCTCACATTATTCACTCGTCAAGGTTTATTGATAACGCTGAAAGAATAAGGTTACGTTTAACTAGCTCCTGAAATTAGTATAAAGGACGTCGCATGGCGATTTCTCCACTGAAGCACCAACCGAAGGCTCAAAATTGTACTTCATTTGCCACAAGAGATTCATTTGGCAGGATATTTACAGAACTTCCATCCAAGTAAGACTAAATCCTTGCCGAAATGAGAATTTTAACATAAGTAACACTTGGAGTTCAATTTAGCAAATGGAAGTTGCTTCTAACTTCCACAATTTGTACTGGAGTTTACTAGCATGTTGTGCCAACCGAAATAGCCATAATTTAATTTGCGGTATTCAGATATAAAATTTTCCCTTCGAATAAAACCAGTAATAATTTTCAACAATTAACCCCAGACACAGAGAATTATAACAATGCCACTTTAAGAAGATTAATACAAACGCAAATAAAACCTCCATTTTATTATCTAATAAACCACAAAACTGCATTCTTAAGTAAATAATTTTGAGAAAGTTCTCGTTACTATACATTTTCTGAGAACAAGTCATTTACAACTTACAACCAGGCATTATAGCATAAAATTTTCAAACATACGTGGTAAACATGAGTGTCCTTCCTGGTAAATTATAACAGCTGACCTTCAGTTCGGCACGCGGACATCTCAAAGTTCCTGAGTTAAAGTTCATAAACCACTCGTGTTTTCAACATTGATTACATTTCAACAAACATACACTTTTATCAAACTGTTCACTAAATATACGGTCGTGTATTGTTTTTATGATTCTTCTTCTAAGCCGAACTATAGAACTTAAAACATACTCAGGGCGTTATATATTGGCCACCCTCTACCATTAATTGTATGCGTAGTTCGAAATTGGGCTTCATCAACTCAGGGCTTTGCTAATGATGGCGTCGACCTGCTGCAGCTGCAGTTTTGCGCCTATTTGGGGGCTTTTCGTTTCACCTGCTGCAAAAGCGCGAGGCTCTCAGATAAGTAGTGCAACTAATGATTTGTGTTGGTGATATTTGTACCGCAGTAACTATAATATGTAATTGCACATCTTACTGGTTAAATATTAGATTGTGTTTTTCTAACGTGATATAATATCGTTAATTTTGGGTGCACCTATCGAATAAGTAACGCCTGATCAAAATTTTAAATATTTCTGTACCGGTTATTGCATGCAGCGTTGTTTAATAAATCTAATTCACATGCATATATCACTCAGTATCTCATTTCGTTACTGCTACCTTCTGTATTTTATATATTGTGGTATTGCCAGCTACGACTAATCTGAGTTTATAAGTTCTTGATCTGTCTGAGTATACTTGTTGTAATTGAAACACCTGTAGGTGCTCATTTGATTTGGTAATTACACCATTTAAAGAACTGCACGCTCTCTCCACTGAATCTAGCTGGCGGGCCCTCAAATATACTCTCGTAGTGTTTAAATATTTGAAAGTATATATATAATCAAAAAACCTTCTACCCTAAGGTGTAAGTGGTGTTTTATATTACATTTTAATTTCGTGCACACATTTAGTCCATTGCTTTTCTCTTCAATATTACTGCTACTTCGTCGTTCCACGTCTTCTTGGGCCTTCCTCTTGATCTGTTTCTATGTACGCCTGCTTCCCATATGCGTTTAACTTGTCTGTTGTTACCCATTCTGCATATATGTCCAAACCATTTCAGTTTTTGTTTCTCTATCATGCTACTAATTTGTTCAATTTCTAGTTCTTCTCCTACTACGTCATTTCTTATCCTATTTCGTCTGGTAATTCCTTTAAATCTTCTTAAAAATTTCATACCTATAGCTTGTATTTTACTTTTCATTGAATTCGTTAGCTCCCAGCTTTCGCTTCCATATGTTAGGATTGCTCTAAGAATTTTTTTATATGCTGTCATTTTCGTTTTCCTGTTTATCTGTATTTTTCCTAAAAACGACTTATTTAGGCTGTGGTATAATTTTGCTGCATTACTAATTCTCTCGTTGACTTCACTTTTCATATTTCCCCCTCTATCTATCAGCACTCTTAGATATTTGAATACATCAACTCGTTCTATTTTTCTTTGGTTTATTCTATACATTATTTGAGAGATTTAGGAAAATTATAGTGAACAACTGTGGCGCTAACAAGGTTGCTCTAAGTTGCAACCCGGCATTTTGCGGCCTTTGCACCTTTATATTATTTTTTTTCCTTATTTATTGCCAGCTAGTTCAGCAGCAATGAGATCTATCTTACTTTACTTACCTCAATCGTGGCTAAAGGAATCTCCTGTTGGAATTAACTAACACAGTAATATTAAATCAAGCGTCAGAAAACTGTTTCTACTACGCTTTCATGCCCGAAAAAGTGTTGTTTCACTAGTAGCTTCACAACGTACCATAATTTATCCTGTTTTTAATCCAAGAAACGAATCTTCTTTACCTAAATAAATAATAAATTTGTCCCTCTTAAAAGGCAATTGATATATTCCACTTGGCCAATAGCTTATCATACTATAGATTGTTAGCCTTCCTAATTTCTGAAGGAGTGCAAATTTCAGTTTCTAATTTTCGAATAAAAGCGTGAATTTTAATTTATTTATCTTCAAAGAAGGCAGTTTTAAATGCTATTTGTTCGGATACTTAAAACCAAGCGTTTATATCTAACAATTTATTATCAATTTAAAATTGCTACATAATAGGAATAATTGTGCTAGTAGTTAAAAAATGCATGTAAACTACGGCTGCTGAGGAGGCTTTATTGCCTTGCATTCTTATAGAAAATGTCGCACCCTCGATATATAGTAATTACTACTTCTACTGCGCAGATACTCGAAGATAGTGCATACAGAACCATAACATCAAATCACCCGCACGCAGTTGCTTCAAACGCCGCCTTTGTGCTGACAGCCTCGGCAATTGCAATATGAATCACCTTGATTATTGGCGTCCCGGCTCCACGTCGCCAAACTGCAATGTCTGCCGGACATAGACACCTCTGCAGAGCGTACCGGCCATTATTTAAAAACGGTAGTTTTCTGACCAACGTAGGCCCGCTTTTGGTTGGCACTATGTGTCTCCGCGAACAAAGCACCTTTACTCGCCGATAACCAAGCCAAGACTGATATTCTCCCTGCAAAGACCGACTATTGCAGGCATTCAAAAACGCATTGGAGCGAATTTTAATTTTTACACACGTTTCTTAAGGGTAGTTTTTAAACGCTACGAACACGTATGTACAAATGGAAATACACTCTAAACACACTCAGGCGAGCCAGGTCAATTTCTCGTTTCAACATGATTCAGCAAATAACCATATACATTATAAAATGTTTCAGGGACCTTTTCTACTGTCTCAAGACGTCTATTGTCTAATATGCCATCATCCCGACAAAATTCTGATAATCAGTACGGACCTGAAATCACACTGTTTCTTGATACCTATATTCACCAATTGAAGGTATTTGTTAGATATGATAAGTTCGATATGGAACGTGGTCATTGTCTGTGATACAAATATTGGTAATGGCATATTTCTCATCGTGCCCTAGAATTCGATAAAATATCAGAAGGATTATAATTTTTATTAGTAGCATTCCACCTAATTTGTAGATAATATCCATTTACTGAAATATTAATACTAAAATCTAAAGATACTATTCAAGTGGAAAACGAAAATGTGTTTTATCATTGCATATATCTCATCGTTATGTGCATCAACCCTTATCACAGTATGAGATATGATAGAAATTGCAAATAGTATATGGCTAATATATCTGCAAGTAGTAGAGCCATAAAAGTCAATCGATTCGATTATCTTTTTCTTGAAAATGCTAGTCGAAATAATCAGGACTAAAGACTGCGGTCAGAAAACATGAAAAATTCGTACGAATGTATGAATACTTACGAAAACTGTAACCCGAACGTTTAATAAGCAACGTTATAAAGACTTTAGTATTTGTTTACTATTGTGGATGTCTCACTGATTAATACGGACACCCTTTCATGTGTTGCTATTTTGTCTATTGATAAGTTGCTGCCATGGTAACAATGTAACAAAAATTAGGTTTCCAAATTTAAACTGAAGTGAATAAAGAAAAATAAAGTATCAGCATGATCTCACTAAAGGGTAAAAACAGATACGTGGAAAGCGTGATCCAATATTTGTAGATAACGAGCATAGTCATCATGAAGGACAGAGTTTAAACCAGTTGGCTTTCTCCGATTTGATGATTTGTTTGTTGTGTTTAGTTGTGTATTCAACCGTTTCATCGGATAGTCCTTCTTGTTACGTGTTGGTACCATCTTTACTTCCTTGAAGATGTTTAAGGATACCTAGCAGTATTAACTACCAGAATGCTTCAGTATGTAGAATTGGAAGGACAACAAGGATATACGAAAAGCGAACTTCCAAAGATGGTCCAAATATTATTATTTTTTACTTGAGATGGCTTTGTGATAACGATTCAGTTCAGTTAACTCACAATCAGGCTCTACCATGTCCAAAGCAATGTTTGTATTCCTTTACATGGACACCCGATTTAACACCGCGTAGGATTACGACAATATACAATTTCTTGAAGGATTTAAGACTAAAATGCCATTGTTCCTTTGTGGAGATGAATCAGGAAGGCCAAAACGGAGGTAAACAAAGGTTTGGGCTGCTCGACGACCAAACTCGCCGCCCATTGTGCGCTTATTAGTAAACTATAGAAACAAACCGAACGCTTTCATAATTTAGGCTCGACGTGCGCCCGATACAATCAGGAAGCGGAACAAAGGCGCCCAATAGAGGGAATAATAAAGTTAAAGCCTGCAATCGGTAATCTCTATTGAGCATTAGCTTCAAAGTCCCGATACAAATGAGGCTGGCGCTATCAGCGGTGACACTCGTGATCTGAACGGCTTTGGCGTATAGGTAAACCGTTGTACTACATAAATCTGCGATCGCTCCCCCGGACATGCTGGTGCCCCGGCCTACGTTCTGATACCGCACCCCCGTTTATAACCCGGAAAATTTGATAAAAAATATGCAAATGTATGCGTGGCATATTTGGTGCGGCTTTAAGTCGACCACTTCAGCGAGGAGCTCGCTTGGAAATTTACCCGGATGAATGAAACAACTTACTTATTGAGCTATCAAATCTGCTTTATTCAAACGTTTGATTTTGTTAATTGT
This sequence comes from Agriotes lineatus, assembly GCA_940337035.1. NCBI lineage: Eukaryota > Metazoa > Arthropoda > Insecta > Coleoptera > Elateridae > Agriotes > Agriotes lineatus. Next base: position 28,587 of record CALNHX010009976.1, read on the forward strand.
TTATTTCTGTATAACCCTAGATTGAGTCTCGAATTTCATACATTTTGGCTTATGTGCAGGGAAGCTCTGTATTTATATTCGCTTATATAGTGTGACGTTGGTGTTCAATACTTTAATAATGTTAAAGCTAGTGAAATGTGAGAGTGTATCAACAGTTTGTGAATATGGAAAAGGAAGGAATTGAAGCAATGTTAAAATAAATGCAAAAAAATCTCTGAACTTAGTAATGCTACTTCAAATGTATAGAGAAGAATGACATTCTCATCGAGTTAGACATGGAAGAAAAAAAGCTGATGAATATGCCAAAGGTACAGGTGCAGGCTGTTAAGTGTCACAATCCAAATTTCTTATCAGAAGAGTCGTAAATTTACCTATCTCTATTACTCATATTCTTGGGAAGCGCTCTCTTCTTCTTCATCGCTCTATTCTTCCATAAACAACCAAACGTTCAAGATCCCCTTCTTAAAATATTCCCTAAGTATTTAAAAATAGAAATGCCTACCATTTGGAGCTCATGCGTTTAAGGCCAATTCGTGATTCGTCCAAGGAACGTGTGAAATCCTCCACATTTCTAGGGTGTTGATTTTCTGCATGTCAACCGATAGTAAGGTTATGGCACACCAAATCTTAATCATACAACATGTATGTCTTAAAGGTCACCAAATTGAAACTTTAATCTAAGAACAATATCAAGAAGTAGGTACCAGTTCATAAACTGTCCACACGTTAATTTACCGTGCGTCAAGATAAATCAGTAAGAATGTTAACACTACCAGAAACGGTGAATGATATGTGGGTTCAACGTTTGGTTTAGAGTAGGTAGCTCCATGAAAATTTCGTACGTGGAATATGGGCATCTCACCACACAGAAATTACTGCGAAACTTCAAGAAGTCGTTAAAAAAGATTCTCTTGGAACAGAAAGATACCCCACATCTGGTATTAACTGATTTTCACCTATTTCCAGAAGAAAACATGCGCCCAAATAAACGTTGTTCTCTTTTCCCATTGTGATTTTTCGCTGAAAACTGAAGATCAACATGATAGGAATTCGTAATATAAATGATGACGCCGAACCGAGTATCGACATTAAGTTCACTCTGAACCAAGCTAAAAGTTTACGAAATCGTCAATTGTGATATTTGTTGCAACAAGACCATACCATGCTATGCTACACTGATAAATAGTGAGATTATGTTGAGTGATTGCCAGACGAACTGACGTTCAGACACCCGATAGGTGTTGGAGGTTTTAATTTCTTCGTCGGTGAAGAAGGTGCGCTCGAGATGCGCTGTTGCACAGACGGCTCCCGAAAGGAAGACGGCAGAGCTGAAGCCTCGTTTATCACCTTCAACCAGGAGCGCGAGCTACAAAGCGGAGTCGCCAGGGTAGCCAACTAGAGATCCAATGCGAGCTAATAGGATGGCACTCGAATACAGTTCATGTGCAGGACCCGAGTCCTCCAGGGTTTCGGTGCTCTCGGACAGCATGTCTGCGCTTATAGTATTGTGTGATATACGCAGAGCCACTGAACTACAGACGAAGCTGCATCGAGTGGAACGACCGGGCGAACTAGTTGGAGAAGGGGGCTGCAGCAGACGACTACGATACCAGATTCTATTTCGTACCCAAGAGCGTGGTGAAGCGATAGGTACGCGACAGGTCACGATATGGAGAGCGACGACGATCAGCCGAGTAGCAGAAAGATTTATCCCGAGTTTAAAAATCCAGAGAAAATTTAATCAAAATCAGATTGTTACCAGTCATGAAAACCTGGCGCGGATCGGAAAGGCCGATGACGTTGCATGCAACTGCGGCGGTAGCTTGGACACAGCACAGAGACAAAAAATAAAATAACCAAATACATTACAGCATGTTCAGCATGAATATGTACTAGATATGCATGATGTAAAGATAAAGTATAAAAATAACTTCACATATACTTGAAATGTATGAAGTCACACTTTGTTGCATTTATTCTGTTGATATAAAAATACCTTCGCCCTTCTCGTCTCTTTAATGTGTATAAAAATTCAAATAAAAACTAGATCATTGCAACCAGAGTACCTTTTAGTGTATGTACTTAGGAGGAAAAGAGAGAGATTCTCTCTTTCCTCCTCCTCGATTGTTGGATGTGAGATGAGATCGACATTCCTCACGTATTTAGAAGAAGCTTGGTAACCTTAGAATTAATTAAATTCCGCCTACTGAAGCGCATATTTGTTCAACTCTGAAGAAATATCACGCTATAACAAGAGCCCATTTCTCACTTAATGGAAATTTACCAGATCTTTCTGATCTTTACCAATCCTGTTATTACAATTAATCATCGCTTCCGTTTCACTTTCATCGCAGATTACGTCCGAACAATTGCTCCGAAGTTAGCTAACTATGCAGTGAAAGTGGTAATTTTTAATTGTAAATGTAAGCAGCCGAGTTCTAATTGTATCCTAAAATAATTACGGCACGGCAACTCGAGTGTGTCTGATGCGCCTCCTCTGGCATACAAGAATACTCCTTTCCGTCTGTGGCCTCGTTACTTAAACCGAAACCGGGGCACTAATTTGAGATTAATTTGCACTTTATGTAATCATTTATTTGCGAAAAGTTCAGGAAGCTCTCGGTAGGTACACGGGAGCTTAATTTCAGGGGTTAATTATTGTAAATGTTTCGTTATCACGTCGTGCTCGTCGTAAAAGGGAACATTATCTGATTTTTTTACTAACTGAAGCATTATTTTGGCACACTTTACTGCGAAGCCTAAACAAAACAAGCAACTTGTAAGTTAATCACATCATTAAAAAAAATAAACTTGTATGTGGGAGTTTTTATCCATATATTAACTTAGTGTGGGGCTCGTATAGTAATCTCGTACATGATAACAGCAAGTTCCAATTCCTCACTGTACCGAAAGCTGCCTGGCCTTAAATCTGCATAATTTACACGAAGTTCTAAAGCTTGTCGCTTTTTGCTGGCATAAAATTAAAAGTTTAAAATTTATTGCGCCCTTACCGACGACAAGAGACAATTTAAAAAATATTTTTATAATCGCAAAGAGTGCTTTCCAGAAATGGGGAATAAAGAAGGAAATTTCGCATAAAAACACAGCTTCCGGGCCAAATGCAGAACGGTAATAGTCAATCCTTACAAAAACGCTTATCATTATTCCTTTTTAGCAGTACTTTATGTTCCCTTTGTTCTGCATACAGACCGGCAAGGCCTCCCTAGGGGGAAGTCGGTCAAAAGGTCTCGAAGGAAAAATCTCGGTTGAAAAGTCTCAAAGCTACAATAGAAGTCTCCTGAATAAAAAATAGCCAGACAGAAAACAACTGCAATACACAGTTTGAGTATTAACGTATAATTGCTTGAGTAAGTGTCCTTAAGTGACCAATCACTGGATAATCCTGTAAGCTTTGAGCGTCTGAAAAGAAAATACTGCTAAGTTGGTTAGACGTAAATCTTTAACCGGGACAATGCTCCATTTGTTATACTTAATAGCAATTTCACGGTGCTTATTGAACGTCGCTCTTTTTTCTGCTCCTCTTCCAATAAATCCGCAACGGAAGGAACTTCTTCTACGTGCTCTAATTTGTTGTGAAGTTTACAGTCACGTCCGCTGTCATTTTTTACATCATATACCGTTGGAGTGTTTATACTAAGCCGCTGCTAGGATTCTGATAGGTCATTTCTACGAATTTTTGTGGCTTTCTATTCCAGCATTAAGAGCAAACTTGTTAGGATTAAACCAATCATATAATACATAACATTTTACTTATTTATTCATAATCCCTAATTACTTTAACCTTTCGGTGCGAAGGACCATAATTATATTGGTAAAAAAGAACCCTTAATTCTATCAATGGTGTATTATGCACCCTTAAGTGTGGCATAAGAAGAAGACATTATTCGATTCAATAAAAAAAACACTACCACAAAGTATCAAGTTAGACATCATTTGGATTTGCATTAAAACAAGTGGAAATAATTCATAAATGAAGATTATTAGGAAACGTTATTTGAGCCTGTCGACTTTTACTAAAAAACTGAATCAATAATAATGATATTAATAAATTATAGTTTCTTGCTGTATAATATTGGTAATATGAAAGGAAAAGCAACAAAACCTGATAAACCAATAAAAGTGGTTGTAAAGGAATAACTTGACGTACGTTAATAAATAGGGTTCATGTGGATGCTTAAATTGGATTTTAAACTTTATTTTAAGTTAACAGTTAAATGTTAGGTAACATACCCAGCAGCAACCATAAAAATGTTGAAGTTTTAAAAGGTGGTTTATTTATAATTTTCATAAAACTCCCAAATAAGTATTCGCTGAAAAGGTTTGCAATTAACGGGCTGAAGCAAATCTTGTTTATTAGTTTTGTTGAGAGCAATAGTTTTCTTAGACGTTTTTATGTAAATTTGTAAATGAAGATATTTCGGTAGACAATATTAATTTTTCATGAATTTTATATATTTTCGTAATTATTATATCGACAGCACAATTATGAACATCCTACACTTAAAAACAATAAATTATTTGAAACTCCAAGGTAATATCACATCTGGCAGTACCCTTTGAGAAAAATCTACAGCAATAAAGTGCTTTGGCCACAAATAAGTGCAATTAACTTTAGAAATCCCAAATGTGCGTTACAAATAAAAATTTTAAAACTCTAAATTCATTTAATTTTCAACCATCACATGCATATATTTGTACTCTTTCTTTATCTATGCCTAAATATTGCCTCCTCTCGTAAGAGTACAAAATTTTTGTGTTAATAACAACCAAATTGGCATTGAAGTAAAGTAAAAAAACTGATAAAAGTTGAGTATGTCGCGATCCGTGGATGTACACACGCTAACGACATAACCTATCAGGATGACTTCTTTGCATTTCCTTGTATGTGCTTGTTGATTTGTACTCGTGCTACCAGGTGTTAAGCGGTTGCGTAACTATCCCCTTAAGATGACGCACTGTCAGATTACTAAACCTGAGGTCGCGAGATCGATTCGCGGTCCCGGCAATATTTTTAAAACTAAAATGTCACATTGACGGCGCTCTCTGTACCATTCGCACTGTGCGCTAACTCTACTCGATTCAAAATCGATGTCTTCCATCTAGGCTTTATGATAATTAGTTTACATCTTCGTTGCGCACTTTCTTTAGCCGAAGTCGTCGTAAATATGGCGAGATCGTACGTGTGACATAATATGATAACGGTCATATCATATTAAAATCACCCGGAGATTTTAAAGATTCAAGGCTTTGAGCAGCGGGCGAAAATATCCAAGGGTGAAACGGGAAATTGACCAGGGTCGCTTGAATGAGTTAGGAATAACATTTCGATGTACAGCCGCTCTCTACATATAGGTTTGTTCGCTGCGTTTAAGAACTAGCTTTAGCAACGTGAGTGAAAATTTAAACGAGCACCAGTTTCGAAGATTTTCACGCAAAAGCTCTTGCGCTGGCTTCATGAACAGCACCGTATACGAAGGTTTTTATGGAGAGCCTCGGTCTGAGCTGAAAGCTCGGGAGTTTCGGATTAGTTTTGGCCGAGTGTAGTGACTTTGTTGCGCGTACATAAGTGAACGTGGGGCGAGCTGTCCTAGTTGACGGCGAAATTACTATGATTCCTGGAAAACTGCACGCTAAGGGAAGTGGTGAAATAACAACCGGCAAAAGACATATAGCAAGAAGTCGTGCAAACAATGCAGTTTAACGATTTTGAGCCGAAAGATCAACAAAGTGAACAGCAGCGTCGTCGAGTGACATAATAGTGAGAGTATAGCCATAGAGCGTCCAAGTATTGCGCGACTGGCATTCGCTAGCTGTCACTGCAGGTGGGTTATTTTATACTGTAAGCGGCATAAGAATTTCCATTGAGGCCGGCATCGAAGGAGTCATAACGTAATACGGAGAGTTTGTATTCGCACTATTCAGTGGGTTGTCAACACAAAAGCGGCGTTTTAAGCAGCTGTCCCCGAGTGATTTAATCATATGGCTGTATGCGCAATACGCAAGAACAGTTTCGTGTACGGTAATTGCGTTTAATACAAATACGTAGTATAGATAGTTTTTCGATCGTAAATGTAATTATTGTTGAAATAAATGCGAAGTCGAAGCAGGTTTACTATTAGTTAGCGCCGGCTTTTACAGGAAAATATAGCTAATATTAATTTCCGAAAATGTTTGAAGCTAATATTTTCAGCATAGGACGAGCACTGATTCATTTCAGCAGTAGCTTTCTTTAACCATAACTGAGGTAATGTAAGAGATCTCATTGCTATTGAGCTAGCTGGTAATAAAGAAGGGTGGAAGTAATTAAGAGCAACGCAGCGGCATAGGAGACGCCTTGCAACAACGGATTTGCACCGTCGTATCTTAGTCTTGAATTGGGTTCTACTGACAAGATTCAGCGAATTGTTAACTTTCGTAAGTAGGATTTGTCAGATTACAATTCAACTTTGAATTCATGATGTTTTTTAACGTAAAGTCGAAATTCGTCCTAATTATGATTAGAAATTGTAAAACAATGAAATATTTACTGTATGAGTTGTTAGGCCATCACAATCATATAAACTCTCATTTAAATTTTTTGCAACACCTGCTGTCGCTCCTTAGAATAGTATGAAATATTTTATGTAAAATAATGCATGACATTTGTGCGAGTATATAGTTTTCAACAACTTTCGTATCAATCAAGCAGAAGGTCGTTGCATTTATAAATTGCAAACGTATTTTCAAAGGAAATCAAATCTCTTTGAATTATATACAACGTTTGAATATTTTGAAAACAACTTGATATACAAAACATCCTCAATGGAGCAGAAATTTTATGTTGATTTATTGTATAAATTTCTTAGCCTCTAGACTGGTTGTATGCAAAAGACTTTCCATGAGAGGTTTTCATCAAAATACTATTTCAATAATTGAAACTATTCATGTAGTTTTTAGGTGCATTATATTTAAAGCTCAACAATCCTTCATTACTGATTGTTTAAACTTTCTTTAGCAGTATTATTGATTGCTAAACAACTTTTCCAAAAGAACAAAAGTTGCATTAATAAAACTGATTACTACATTAGCACCTTTCCATTCACTATAAATAACCATATATGTAAAAGAAGTACAGGACTTTCATCCATTAATTCATTCTTTTTTGCTCCTAAGCATTTTAGTACTTTTCTTTTAACAACATAATTACTTTAGAATGCCACCAGTCCACAATACCATTTGCTATTAATTTGTATTTGGCTTAGCTGTAATTATTTGCTACTACTATTCAGGCACTTTAAATTAATCTTTTAAACATGTGGCAATGTTATTACTTTCTTACATAAGCACAATAATAGTCATTTGGTATTATGTTAGATGCTTTCTATTTACTCTAATTTCGTGGAACTTTCACCAGTTTCCATAGGTATTCTACTACATCACGACATGCAAATTTCCTTCAATTAATTTGCGTAACAAAATAAGTTCTCAAACTTGTTTATTTTGTAATGGAGAAATACCAGTTGTGAGAAAAGGTGTTGAATATTTACAAGCCATTATTAGTTTAAAATAAATGAGGACGGATTTTACTACTAACTTGTAAGATGGCACGATGTAAATTTTATCATCAACATATGTTATTCGCAAAGCTTTCGATCTTTTCTTTAATAAATGAGACTGATATATTCGCCTTCTTGACTCCAGCAGGAAGAGCAACAACTTAACACAAACAAGCGCATTTTTGCAAAAGAACAGATTTTACACCCGAGTCCTTGGTCGCCATGAAGACACGCAGCTATGCATAAAATTATAATTGCTTGCAGCGGAAGCATCCTTTGTGAACCAGCAAAAACGCCTCCCAGGATTTTTTCGAATAAACAGGTAACTGAACTCGGCTCGTTTGCGAAGTTGGATTCGGAAACGCTAAATTCGTATAATTTCTTCCTTAGCTATCGCGATCTGGATCTCCCGGAGCAGGAAGGACTTCACGCATGGCCTCAGGAACTTTTCCTGCTAGAACGCGTCAGCGAGCACAACTTGGCTGCGTAACCTTGGGCAAGGAATTTAGAAGGAAAATATCGCAGATCCATGTATTTGCTACATAAGATCCACGACGGAGATCACGGCCATCGCGATAGCGGATCCTTGGTGATCTACGGCGTAATCCTCTGCAGAAGCGACTTTACGAGGACGCGGCTAAGTTGAACGCAAAAAGTGAAAATGCTAAGTGTAAATAATATAACTTAAACTAGATCCCGCGATATGCAAATGTGACGTGGTAATGAATTCCGGCGATGGTCACTCCCAGATAATGTTGTCGCATATTTTTATTGTGTTGCTGAACAAGAAGTAACAACTCCAAACCTGCAAAATGCTATTTCCGTGGTGTTTAAATGGGCTCGTAAAGTAGTGCAAATTTATTGGGTTACAAGTGACCAAGCACCAGCCGGATAATAACAGTTTCCAACGAAATATTGGTGGTAACAAGCTCCTTTAAGGCAAGGACTAGAAGCATTTGTTAAGTTTAGTTCTTGTTTATCTACCATTCACACCTGCTTGTTAAGAAAAAGTAATGTCTGAACTTGTCTTTACTGATTTATCATTATTCTTTGCTTGCTCGTGCTGACCTTGCCAAGCACTTTTTAATGATGCCAGGGTAAATTGTTGTTCCATTTTCTGTACATAGGAATTGTAAAGGTAGAAGGTTAATTGGGGAAAAATATCTGCAAGCTTAGTACAGGCATGACTTCAAGTTCCATTAATAATATTCCTCACTACTATATAGGGTGTCTTGCGAAGTTCTCCCGGCACTTAAGCAACGTGTTCTTAAGATAATTTCAAGCAAAAGAGTTCATATGAACATGTGTCCTATCCTCAGTATTTATTGAGCTATACACATTTCAAACTAAATTAATCTTAAATAATGTTTATTTCTATGACTTAAAAAATAACAAAATAAATGACTACAGACTAATAATTTAAAAAAACCTAGTCATAGATGTTCAAAAATTCCACATCCTACTTCAATGCAGTTAGCCGCGCGCCTGTGAATACCACGCGTTCCATTCATTACCTTAGCATGGCTGTCTTTTATTTGTGCTGCAGCGTTCAAAATTCGCTGGATTAAAGCCTCGCATGTTTCTACTTTCTCTTCGTACACTAGCTCCTTCATACAACCCCATATGTTGTAATCTAGGGGATTTGGACCTGGAGATCTGGCCGGCCAATTGTGTGACCCATCTCGGCCAATCCACTACTGAGAATAGGACACATGTTCATATGAACTTTTTTGCTTGAAATGATCTCAAGAACATGCTCCTTAAGTGCCGGGAAAACTTCGCGAGACACCCTGTATAAATGTCAACCACTTATACTTAATACTTTAAAAATATTATTATTTCACAAAGTTACAAATCCCACAATAAAATTTCTACCAAGATATAAGTTATCACAAGAACGCTTTGCAATTACATTTCAACTACTGCAATTATGTGGTTTTATTTGATTTAATGTTATTTTACCAGCATTTCTCCATAATTACATTATAAGCCTTAATATTCAGCCAACTTGAAAAAGTTTTAGTGGTAACTGTTGCTATATAACGTCGCAATTAATTTTTGTTTGCTCAACTGCTAAGAATTTTAATTCATTTTTACACGTTCTGCTTGAAGGCAACAACGTTGGTTGTTTTCCAAATTAGTGACCTATAAAATGTATTTTTATAGCGCTTCCAAATACTCTCAAGATCGATTTATTGCTTTAAAATGTTTTGCTGTCGCTCTTCCAGGGTTTCGAAGCTTTCGGTTTAATTCAGGCATTTGTTGATTTTATATGGCTTTAATCAGATATACACTACTGCTTTTCTCTCTAAGCGTGTGAAGGTACACGTCCAATGTCAGATTAGTGTAATAGCAAGAAGCCTTATAATACTGTGTTAATCTCGTGTTAAGCAGCAGAGAATCAAAACCATTTCAGAATAAGCATTAAACTGACTTCAATAACTGTACGTGACACCTATTCTTGTTAATACAGTTAGTTTTTACAGTTGCATAATTGGATTTGCACGTTTAAGTTTCAATTAATTTCTTTATTTTGCATTAAAAACCAGCTATGTAGAAAATTGATGAATATGTATTAGCTGAGTCAACTTTCTGGTGTAAAAACGAAATGTTAGTATACTTTCAAATTTAGATCATTTACATTGAGAATAGAATTTCTTCGGTTAGGCTCGCTTGAATCACAGTTACATTGACCAGCTACATTGCATAATTCATTACTTTTTTAAACCCAAGTTCGTAGGAGTTTGCATATCTCTTCAGTATGTTTTTGCAATGTCCCTAGAAAAAATGTATTGTAAATGTAAAGTTATTTCGATAGATTAATTTTTACAATTAACAGAGTGCCATATTGCACTTAATCGTTAGAATACTATTTTTCTAAGTCAAAAATAAATATAATATCGTATTACACGCAATATTAACTGTCAACAAGTTATATGAATTCAAAGAATGTTATCGTGGGAAACAATTGCAATGAAAGCTGGTCTTTGACATTCATATTCATGTAGTTGCTGCAATTTCTATCTGAATAATCGATTTTGTTACTGTTCATTTCATTCTCCATCAAATTTTGTTAAATAAGCAGAGACAGAAACTGGTGTACCATTTGCGATATTTGCCAATATTAATAACCGCATACACAACGATAAATAAATTTGAAAAGATTGTTTATAATCATATAAAGTTAAAAATACATTTACCGATAAACCCTGACTTCTATATTAAACTGTCCACCCTCGAACAATTGTTCGTCCCTGAACAATGGTAATTTCCTACTTCCCACTATGCTTGTTAATACAAGTAATATTTTAAACTGCTTTGTTGTATTTCAAGAATATGTGAAAGTATTTAGCTACTTTATTATAATATAAAACTTATATATACAGTAACAGTGTTCCACAACGTCAGCATTTCAACTTATCAAGCTTGTAGAATAACTACAAAATCTATAAATCTCAACAATACCTCTGGAAATGCTTTTACTCAATTTCTTCAATTTTTTCCAACAATACTAAGCTAAAATACATATAATTTTCAAAGTTTAGAAACTTCGAGAAATCTATTGTAACGTTCGTTTTGACGTAGATACCCATTTTGCTTTGCTTCCTAACGTTAGCCCTAGTTATCTACCTCACCTGTATGCTAAATTTACTTAATTACTAGCTATCGATTATAGCAAATAGTTTTATCTGCTCCTCCTAACGTCTAGTTTAACCGTAGACCGTAGGATTCTCGCATTCTCCGTTCTTCAGTAATGTGATGTCTCCTAATTTGGCTATTCCCCTCTGAGAGCGTTATTTTGATTAATTAGCTCTGGCAGTTCAATATTTACCTACAACAAATTACACCTTTGATTTGAAGTTTTCGAGGTTATGTATGCTTATATATCGTTAGTAGTTTTTATTGTATTTATTAAAACAAGATACCTATAGCAGATTGTCCTAGAAGTGTGACATTATTTCGAACGGTCATTCCCGTTATTACATTAATTGAGTTATCTCATCGTATCTGCTCGTGATATCTTGTTTTTCCCAAGCCCTGCACATGTCGGCGTTTATTTTTCGTCGACTCGATTTCGCTAAATTCTAGGGTCACTTCGTTCAATTTTGGTGGTGAAACTGCTTATCGACCTCCCACTTTTGACTTATCAATTCCTTCTCCAATTAATTGAACGGATTGTCACCTTATTTCTTAAAAAACGTTCTCTGTTACCATTGCAATTTTCGAAAACCTTGTGGCTGGCGTTTATGGAGGGTTTGTAATTAAGTGGTTGCTTTATTACCGTTAATTCTCCGATTCTCATAGTTGTTATTTGCATGAAACTTAAAAAAACACTTTATCTTGCCGATTTGTGCAAAGATTTGGTTTTCTTTTTGGCGTGTTCTGCCTTGAAGCATGTGTTGGCAATTTGTCCTTACGTATTTTTTATTCCATTTTACATGATTTTCTATAAGTCAGTACTTCCATACTTCCATTTTACTCTATTTGGGCTAGAGCTGGATCGTGAAGCCGATTTAAACCAGAACTAAGTTTTTACAAATTCACATCTGTACGATAATCGCTTCTTATTGTTTCAGGGCTTTCTCGAGTTTGATTTCGTTCCCATGGTCTATTATTTTAGCCTACATTAGCACCATACGGTTCATCACCTATCTGAGGTTGAAGCCATATCAATTCTCATGAACCTTGTGATATTTAATTTTCCTGCTCATTGGTGTACAATAATTTTATATCTGTATTTCTTAGGTACGTCGAAATTCGTTTATTCATGCGCTTAGTTTACAAACTGAATTTAAAATACACTCCTTACGCTGTGTGACGCTACGTATACACGTCGTGGGTTTGAGATTAGGGTCGATTCAATTACTTATAATAGGTTTGCATTGTTTCCGGAGTAACTCAGCTACCCCGTTGAAAGCTACTGGGTATTTACAGATCGCTATCCTGCTGATATTATACGGTTGCGGTTGCATATTAGAGCTTTCACCGGTGCCACTTTCTTCAAATATTCTAGTTGAAGTATCAATCTACATTCTTCCAACCTCTTAGATGATTTGTGGGAAATTTTCACCATCCTTGCTTTATCTTAAAGAGGAGACCAAAGTATCTATCAAAAATAAAGGTAGTTGAGAATATCTGGTAACCTTTCAGAAGCAGTATATTTTATTCTGTACTTGTTTTAGTCACATACGCATGCCAAAATTCAATATTGCTTTGCCTGTTGTGGAATATGGCAGATTATTTACTGCGGTTCTTGGCGTAAAAGCCGAAGGCCAAAATGAAGCTCATGGTTGTTTTGAAAGATCTCATGAGAATTCCTGATCAGCAAGACGGCGATTCGTTTTCGCCAACGATTTCCCATGTTTACAAAAAAGCTTTTATTGCCGCAAGTAACGTCCGAGCTGCAGCGAATTCCCGTTTATGTACAATGTAAATAGAAATTGTGTATTCCACGAGCAAGCCGAGCACGTTTTATTGTCTCTAAAGAGGCCAAATGTGGGTAGCAATCAAGCTTTGCGCGTTACAGGTTGTTTACTGCGCCTTCCAATAAGGCGAGGAAAAATGCGAATAATTGTGCGGTATTAATCACTGAGTACACAATCGCTCTACGCCGGGAACGTGTAGCGCCGAAGGGAAGGCCGATTACATTAACTTTCCATGTGTAACGGAATCGCATACTCGGCTGCTGAATGCTGAACAGAATTGGCCCGAAGACGCCTCGCCGGGCCTGACATCTTGACATCTCGTACGCGAACGACGCCCCAAAAGTGAATGGAGGACGCGGGATGAGAAAGTCGGTTACTACGTTAGGACCGGCAGAACTTTTGGTAATTGGAATACGAAACTTGTTAGTCGGGCAAAACCATACCAAGGATTCATAGGCTCTCGAGGGAAGTGCAGCGAAAGGTCTGCATCCCCTCCATCCCTGGCTCAAAAAGGGAATTAGAAAACGTTGTGATACGGTACTCTAATATTAAAGAGAAAACTAATTGCATAACTATTATAGACGTACTGCACATCCGCCTTTTCATCTCCCGTAGTAGAAAATATATGTATTGACTCTGTAAAGTGCTCAATTAGCATCCATTTATTGCTCGATGATCCAGGAAATTCTTACTGCCTCTACCACAACGACAAAAACACATAATGGATACCGTGTGAGTTACTTTATTGTAGCTGCATAATAAGATTGGAGAATATATATGTGGTATAATATTTCCGGAGGCACTTGCAATATCATTTGAAATTATAGAACAGTTAGGTGCTCGTGTTTTGCAGAGTTTTACGAAAGTAACTTTTCGTAAAATGCAAAGAACTAATCTGGTTAAAAAAATCGTAAAACCTCCTAAAGAATTAATATTAATGGAAAGTATGTTGATATATTATCTCCGCGCATATACCGATTCAAACGGTAGCACCATAATATAAGTCATGTCCGCTTCCAAATAAATTAACTGAAATCCAGAAGGATGCTGAAGATCCGTCTAGCATACATTTAAAAGTAAATTTTCAAAAAAAAAGTTAATCTGAGGAGTACATCGCACTATAAGAATAGAGAAATGTCAAACATTAGATAAACATGGTGTAACGAAACGAATAAAAAATTTTAGGAAATGCTGATTGCTTTACAAATAGTTATTGAGTGGTTGATACATCTTTTAGTATATTAAATGCCTAAATAAGGGGCGAATCTCCAAAGAGAAGTTAATATAATAATAATACAAAAACATTTTGATTCCTCAGAAAAATTAAAAGTCGAGGAGAAAAGTACAAGATAGCCTATAATCATACGTATTCACATTTATACTTGACTAATAATATTTACTAGTATTCTGGTGTTCTAAGAACAACATTATACAATTTAAGATTTGTTTGATGATACGTGTTTTCATAGTATCGAACAAAGCTAAGATGAATACGACGAATGTAAAACCAGTATCTGCAAAAAGTGGAAGAGAAGCACACAATTAAAATAGAAAACTAAACTACAGCCATTGTAGAAACGTGTATATGTCTAAAGTATTAGTATTTAATAAAGCAGATCATCATATGAGGAAGGAAAATACAAATTCCATGTGAAAACACCATTGCTTCTATAGAAATAAAAACTATTCAATTTGTGTAGCATCTGAACCATGCAGTACAGAACAGAATATAAGGTTCACTAAAAATTTAATCCCTTAGAAATTATGCTATGGAAATAGCTATTGGGATACAAATATTTGACATTACCCTAAAAGAACATAAAATAAATAATAAATTAGAGAAGAAGCACAAGTCGAAAACCGAATTAAGTACATTCGAATTGGAAGAGACACACTACAGTGTGAAAATGAAAAGACATTGGAATATGCGGTACGAACATCTAGAATTTAGAAACAACAAGATATAGTGGTAAGAACGATATTGTAGAGACGGAGAAGTCATAGCAGTGTGTAATTAGAACAAGGAATTACACCAAAAAAAGAAATTAAAATAGGGAAATTGAGCAAACGAATAAAAATGAAGTGGGACGAACTTGCAAAATTACTTTATAGCGTGAATAAAATGGCAAAAACGAAAACAGTAATAAACATGACCCAATGGGAGAAGCTGCCTTCGACAAATAATAATCGGCTACACATAATAAATGACAACCAGATAGTGTATAGACCAGAAGGAACGCCCAGCGTAACAGTAGAAGGTACAAAAAATAAAACAGGAAAATCCATAGGTCCATATGTGGTACCACTTGTAGTAATAGATTTCATCGCGGGACAAATCCAAAACATTTTAGAAGACCATTAGCTATGCTCGTAGGGGGCGGAATATTTCCAATAGAATGGAATATAGGTAAACTAACCCTATTCCGAAAATCCATCAAATCGGAAGAAAGAAGCATACAGACCTTTGTCGCTTCTAAACACTGCTGGTATACGAACAAAAGCAAACAATAAACAAGCGGGTAACATCACTGTGAACACACAATATCGATTCATAAAAAGACGCTCTACTATAGAAGCCATACAACGCGAACTGGAAATCGTAAAAACAAGAAAAAGAAACGCAACCGAAATTTTAATTTTTTTTTTGCTGCATCTCCTTACTAAACTACGAAACTACTAACCTATTGTTATTGCTTGTTATAGTATTGACTGTTATTTTCCTTGTTTCTGTCTTTACCTCTTTCTTATTTACTTTTTTCCTATTTCTTCATTCTATTTCTTCACTTTTTGTGCGCGTTAAGTGGTAGATCAGACAGCTATCAATTTAGCATACCTGAACTTCTCTTCTTCGGACTTGTGTAGAATTATTTACCTTAATAATTCATTTGCATCGCCTTTA
>CALNHX010009977.1:0-44464 GCA_940337035.1 Agriotes lineatus
GGTGAGTAATTCAGTAATTAAATTACCATAAAGTAATTCAAATACTGCGAGTAATTTCAATTACCACAGGTAATTCAAATACTTGTAAAGTAATTTAAATACTTTAGAGTAATTTAATTACACAAAAGTAAATGAGTAATTGAATGTAGTAATTAATTACCTTCAAAAAGTAATTGTAAAGTACTTTTTAACAAAAACGGCAATTCCCAATTACAATTACCGCATTTTGAAAAGTAATTCAATTCCAAGGCAAATAAACAAAAAGGAATTTAATTAGTAATTTAATTACAAAGTAATTAATTACTGTTCAGCTCTGCTATCAGGCTCATCTTTATTGAGGCCTGACTGATAATCTAAATCCAGGTGGGCGGTTATTTAGCACATTATTTTGTAGCTAACCGCTATACATGTTCTTTCAACTTCCCTTGATACTGACGGCTCCACTTAATTAAATATGTCCTCAAGCCCACGTGTATCTCGTATTGATGATAATGATTATGCTGATTCCCAGAATTTTCTTTAGGAAGTTTGGGACATAGGGTGTTTGTGTAATTTCTTTATTTTTTCCTCTCTAGTTCCCTTGTTCTAGTTGAACTATTGTTTTATCGGTCTTTGATGTTATACTTCTCTTCTGTTGTTATTGGATGTCCTTTACCTCTGTTATCTTGAGGATTCCTGCCTACTGCGTTACTATCCCTGCTTAGCATTGTTCTATCCAGCCATATTTCCTCTCCATTTTTGTGTTAGTATTGTGCACCTAATCTTTTGTGTATACATCATATTATGTAAATTCCCCCATTCTCTCTATTGCTACTTCATTCACTTTAATCTTCCTCTTATCGTAGTCTCAGTCAAAGTTTTTCCAGCAATTGTTCATCCTTTGTTCTCAAGATATCCTTGGTGTTATTCGTGTCTGCATGCGTTTCGAGAGCGTCTGTCATCTTGGTCGGATACATGATTTAGAAATTCTGCTCAAGGTTCAAGGTATTTTAATTGTTCCAACTGGTGGTGGGTTGCTATAGGGACCTTGGATCTCTTTTTAGCCAAGAACGGAAATTGCAGACGGGTGAGGAAAGGAGGGGGGAGAATGAAAGCAAGGGATAAGCACTGCCCTAACATTTGTTTAAAAGAAAGTGGCCTATTGACTCAGGAAAACTACCGAAAAACCTAAATTACAGCAGAGGGCTGCGGGAATCGAACCCACAACCTCCCGAATCTTAAGTAGCTCCGGTACCACCATTTCACAATGCTCGGCGTCAAACTTCTTGAGATGGACGCGGTTTTTACTGTTTGTTGAAGAACTTCTTCTCGTAAGTTACCATAATTGGATATATATTGATATGATACGTGTGATGCTTGTATCTCTATCTGCTATATAATATTTAGAATGTAATTAATTTTTCTTAAAGCTTGTCCTTTTTATTTGGAAATACTGCTTCAGCTAACTATAATTACTTTTTATAATCAAGAGCTCTTATTTTCAGGGTGGGTTTATCAAAATCTAGTTCTCTTAATTGACGTAATAAAATTATATTTTCAAAATTTGTTTTACTTGCAATGACATTAAACGTCAAATCCAACTTTCAACTTTACCAAACTAGGTATTGACAATTGCATTTTCACAATTACACACATCTTAATCAATTCAAATCAATTTAATTATCACTTCGTATTATCTTGTTTCACTAATTGATCTTTATTTAAAATGTTTCAATATTAATTGCTAAAACAAACCTTGTCACTTATTAAGCCTATCCTGATCCAAATCCAAACACCAGTGCCTCCTGCCTCGACTGATCCCAATGTCACCCTGCTTGACACCTATTGCTCAATCCTGTCAACCAATTCACGATCCTGCTGACTCCGGTTGCAATCCCTCTATCCAATGTGAACTCCTAATCCAACCACTCCTGGTAGGTTTTCAAGTTATAACAGCAACAGCTCTTATCTGATTTAGTCCTTAGGTAATCTTCGGTACACCGCAGTCCTCTCTGAACTGTTCCAATTCTGGTAGTATTCTCCCAAAGCTCGTACTAGTTGAATAAGTTTACCTCGACACAACCAGCCAAAATCAACAGCTAAGATGATCTCTGTCCTCCAAAACTGGTCCCTCCTATTGACTGCTTTTATCCCAATACTGATTCTCTGCTGTCCGGCTACCGTATCCTTCCTAAGTTCCAATACTGGTCAAACTCAAGCCCCTAAATTGATCCAATCAACTCCTGGTACGTTTTAATAGTTTAATTATCCAAATCTAATCTTGTTTATTTCATAGATGACACTCTGCACTCCAACCAAATAAGGTCACTATATCAATAAGGTACCGCCATTAGTGATTTTTTATATCTATCCTTGTCACACAATTTTCTCCAACTGGGGATAAAAACACATAACCTAACAGATTCCTCACTTTACAAGTACCATTACACCAAAAAGAAAATCCCCAAAAACTAGTGTCCTCCCTATTGCACTTGGGAAATTTGTATTTGTTATCCTTATCTCACAATTTTCTCACATTCTCACGCGAGGAATGGAATGGCGTTACCTTATTGATATAGTGACCTTACAACCAAATGACAGATCTCTTGTTCCAATATAACCACCAATGTCAATTATAATAATGATGTATTTAAATGTTACATTCACCAATAAATCCAATTCAATAGTACTTTAATATCTTCCTTATATTTCACAGTTTAAATAATCTCTCCAGTTGATTACCCAGTATTTTCAATATTAATATTTCATTTCATTATAACCACCTCGTAGATTTTAGTATAGCCTTACCATTTGTATTTTCACCAAATAATTATACAAATTAGGCAGCAATTTCTAGTTTTTTTTATTATAAATCACACCTCGCAAAATTACAGATACATTTTTCGTTGAGTTTCTTTATGTAACTACTGTTTTAAAACAAATTTTGATTTCCACTAGCTACAATTATTATAACACTCTATCTAAAATTAAATATAACAATATTACAGGATTATTATTAAGCAAATACAATCATCAATCGTAACCTTGGCTTGTTCTTTTATACCTTGACTGCAATCAACACCCTTACATATTCAATTAATGCCTTACGAACTTCTTACCTCTTATGTTTCAATTGATTTATCAACCTTAACATCTTTTCAAGATTTAATTAAACTAATTCTCTAAATTTACTCATTTTTTAAAATAGTTCATTAATGTAATCAATTATAACAATATGTTCTTAGACATCTAAATACTGTTTTATTGTCAGCGACAAGTTTATATCTCAAGAGTTCTGTAAATCTAGTTAAGCATTTTGCATTGTTTGGTAATATTCTCATATTTATATTCTCAACTGTTAACTTGAAATGTATGTACTACCATACGCTATAGGTTGTCTTCGGTTTCTTATATGAGCGACAATCATCACCATAACATAATACTTTGATTTCATAATTGTCCATCCTGTATTTCTCTTGAACTGTTTTAATTTTTCTTACTATTTCTGTTCTCTCGTTGTAAATCAGTTCCACCTAAGCGTGCACAAATCTTTATTCCTTCAAATGTCAGATAGACTTAACTTAAGAATCGTCGCCATTTTCCTGGTTCGAGCTGTTATCACCTGCATTCCTACCTTCGAATGTGTGACCAGCCGCTTATCTGGATCATCCAATAGCGTGCAGAAGGGGCTCAAAGGAAGCTAAGATCAGGCTTGGTCTTCCTTTCTTTTAAATTATACAAGATGCGATCAGTGAACCAATGTTGAGGCTCACCCGATTGCTGTCAATTTGGACGTCGGCTGCTGTTGTACAGTTCGCTTCACGAATTGCGTACCTGAATTAATTTCCCAACCACGGCCTCTAGGTTAATTGCAACCGCATTTAATTTTAAACAGTTGTGGATCATGTTTGTACCTTTGTTAGAACTGTTGTGTAAGCCTTGGTCCTCACAAGCTGAATTTTATTGAGGTGCAACTTAACTGGGCCAATAATTATTTGAAATTTATACTACTAATTAACCGTAAATTGGCCAATAATTATTTGGAATTCGTACTAATGATTAATCGCAATTTGTGCAGAATGCTACCGAATTAGAAACAATTATACTGTTATATTAGCATTTTGGTGTTATTATTTTTTACTGTTACCTGTGCGTGATTTGAGCTTATTTTTCAGGAAATTATGTGCTACTTAAGTTTACGAATTCTAAGTCGAATGCCGTCATTAACTGGTAAAGATTCGTTGGCGCCCTTTTGGCTTTTAATCATTTGTGGGTACTTAAAGAACTGCACGCCGTCTTCCTGACTAGCTGGCCGGCAAATGTATCCAAGTAGTCATACAGTTTGTTCAGTTTTGAGAGAATTAGCCAACGAATCGATTTGATGCTAACAACTTCATCCAACCTTTTAATTCAACAGTGCTTATGAATATCATTTTTAGCTCATTTCAGGTAATTATTAATCAGGCATTAAATGGTTTACATTATTTATAATATTTTTTTTCAAATAAATTTAGTTATTATCTTCGACATACAACACTAATCCAACCTTATTTAGAAAATCGCTGGTACTAGCTGACAGCGATTAGAAAGATTTCTGTTACAGCCAATTGATGAACTCCATCCAGCCCACAGCAATATCCTCCATATGCCTTACATCCTACGATGCTGACATTGCATTACTTGGTATATGTCAATAAATAAGACATTATTTGACATGAAACTGTTACTATAATTGGAAATTATTTAATCTTATTTAATAGGATACTTTTTAATTTACTTACACATTTCAGTAAACGTATAGATTTTTTTAAGGAAAATAATACACTGTTATTTTTAATATTACTTTTCTCCTAGCGCATATCCTAGTTAGACATTTTGATAGCCACTGTTACAAATTTGAGTTATTAATGATATTTAATATTGTTATATTTATTAAAAATTATCTTTTTAATATCAAAATACAGGTTCACATTTCATCACCATTCTTTGCTCATGTCGAACTGCATCTTTTCTCATTTCGACCATATCATTATCCAACTAAATTCTATTCTAACATTTTCTTGTTCCTTATATGTGTTCTTTAATTACATGTCATCCATCTGTCCGTACATGGCTTTACTTCTTTATTATTCTACCTGCCGTTATGAGAATGAACATAAAGTAACATGACTTCCTGTCATTTTTTAATGAAAAGAAACTATAATTTGGTCCCATATTAATTAA
This sequence comes from Agriotes lineatus, assembly GCA_940337035.1. Taxonomy (NCBI): domain Eukaryota; kingdom Metazoa; phylum Arthropoda; class Insecta; order Coleoptera; family Elateridae; genus Agriotes; species Agriotes lineatus. Next base: position 5,203 of record CALNHX010009977.1, read on the forward strand.
GATTTCCAGTGTTAGCTTTATTTATCAATTCTATTCCAAATATCATGTTAATTAAATTGTATTATTTATTATGTATTTAGCTGGCGATTCTAACAAAGGAATCTATCCCTTTTTTTATATAGTTATTCATTTATATATATATATGATCTTTTACCCAAAATTGCCTTTTTAACATATTGCTAAATTTTGTTACAGTCGCCATGAGTAACTTCCCATCAAAAATATATTTCTATGATACCACCCAGGCGTCATCCGGGGGATGGGCGAAGTCAACCCAAATATTTTTTACCAATACTTCAGCAAAAGCGCGCCAAAATAGCAAAAGTCCCCCAAGATCCAAATTCCACAAAAGCAAAAAGGTTCCCACAGCAGCCGACAATAGCAGGAACATCCACCATATCAAATACCTGCGTATAAATAGTAATTGCATAAGAGACCCACACTTGTATCCTAGCGAATGCCCACAGGGCTACCTACGCAGCACCTGCTTTTGACACGACCCTCCCTGGACCGTTTACATGAGGTGCACCTCTTTGTCGAAGGAAACAACATGACAAAGGTGTGGGTCGTTGAGATTCCTTTGTGAAATTTAAATGCCTAATGGCATGCGGTCGCTGAACTACGAATCAGTTTAGGAGAGAAGACGTTTAATGGCCGGAAATTTTTGTAGGTTTTACGCTTTTGGGATATGTAACAGTGCTTTGTTATTTTATTATTTATTTCATTTATATTCATTTCCTTTAACGTCAAGATTGCAGGGAACTTGAGTAAATAAAGACGACCTATTATTGGCTGCTACATAATTGGGGATGCCGAAATTGGTAAGCATTCAACAATAGCGGGCGGAAGGCATAAAAAATGAACAAAACAGAATAAAATCAAATGGAGTGAATTTACCAGGAATCTAAGCAAAATTTGGATATGGAAATTCTAGTTTCTTAGACCTCACCTTATTTTGCTACACAGGGTATTCCGAAACGAATGGGACACTGTCTAGGGTAATATTCTTCTCATCAAAATACACCAATAGAGATAAATATGCCTTAGTAAAATATACACGTCTAAGATAATTCAGATTTTATATTTGATTTTCTTTCCAACTCAAAAACGACTCGGATTCGTAACTTTTTATGTGTTCATTTTTATTAAGACATATTTGTCCCTATAAGTCTATTGCAATGAGAAGAGTATCCTCCCAGACGGCGTCCCAATCTTTTTATAACACTATGTATAGTCTTCCTGTACTGAAATGCATTTTTCTACCTGCATTCTACGTTCCAAACGAAATAAACAAGCTTTAAATTGAACTGACAGGACGGGGGCATTTCATACCAGCTTTCTTCAAGGATGATTATTTAGGTCTAGAACGCAAAACTGAACCTCAAATTACATACAAACAACGGTGTCTGTAAAAGCTTGCCACCTCACTGATATTTAATTATCCAACCCCATCGGGGTGGTGTAAGCTTATATGTACATTTTCAGCCAGGAAATATTTATTTTAATGGTAACGAAATTAAGTTAAATAATGAAAAAGGTGCAATTGTCTTTTTATATCTAAAAATTTCATATTGGAATCTTACAGGAAATGAGTGTTTCATGTGCTCCTTCCATTTCCTTTTAAATTTTGACGAAGGGAGCAACTACACTTACAACTTACTAAACTCTAAGAAAGAAAAACAGTGTCTGTGAAAGTATGTTGTTACGTCACTTATATTTAGTTATCCAACCCTATTGGCGTGCTGAAAGTTCATACGTACGTTACCAGCTAGTTAGGAGTTTGCTTACTAACAACTATTAGTGTACAACTTGGAAGTTTTATATCTACGAATTTTTTAGTCGTGCTGCTTAAAACTTGGTACGCCACTGACATTCTGTTATACGTAACCCTAATGGTCCTCCAGCGCTATGTAAAACTACAGTAAAACTAGAAATTTAAAGTTATACAACCCATTATGCAGTAGATAACAACCGAACGGCTGGTATTTTTCATTTCAAAAGATTAAAGGCTTAAAGATTTAACTCACCACGCTTCTGCATTACATTTGTAATATTCTCTTATCTGCTGCATTGACTGAAAGGAACGACCGCAGATAGTTATTTCTGTTATTTACAACACATAATTGGGATTTCATTAAACCACTATAAAATGGTCATTAACAAAATAAGTATTTTTGGGTTGATTGCAATGACATATTCGAGGTACAGTAATTTCTACAAGTACTTGCTAATGATTTGAGTTAGGCAACGGATCCATTTAAATATTTGGACTAATGCGGAATGCTGAATCGTAATAATTACCTATTGCAGGTAATTAGGGAATGAACAATGACTAAATAAAAGCAAAGATAAACCCTAAACTTTCTTAGTGTTGTTGAAAATCTCTTGGTTTCAACACGAGTAATTTATATTGAAAAGAGCCTGTTTACAGTGTTACTGTTTATGTGATTGTGCTTACTGAGCTAACAAACATTGAAATGGGATGAAATTTTACACATAAGGAACGAAAACCAGCAGAGCGAAGAAAAGTAAACGGCTATTGGCCAAAAGGATGTGGCAAATCCGGTAAGTTGATTTCTAGAATATTATTTGACCTGTTATTCACATTTTATATTCATTTTACGTTACTACTTATTTCAATAAAAAGATTAATTTAGTTTTATAAGTTGAAATATTATTTATTGCTACCTATCTTCATTTTGGAATTAATTAGTAGTATAGTACGTATAGTAGCAGTGTAATGTTATGTTATGTTATGTTATTTTTTAGGCTTGTGTAATTGGAGCTAAAACCAAAAAAATAATATTTATGGGTGTACGAAACAAGTATTGCACAGTTTGCGCCAAAGAGTTTTATTATAATGAACAGCCCAGCAGCCATCTTTGTTATAAAAATTGGTCCAACAGTTCCACAGGTATGGAATCTGATATACTATTAGAAGCGTTTAAAAGGTCGATTGATATGCACGGATTAATTTACGGGCGTTTAATTGGCGATGGGGATAGTAACGTATACAATAAAATTATAAGTGCATCTCCTTATGAGCCAGCTTTTCATATACAAAAAGTGGAATGCAAAAATCATTTATTGAGGAACTACTTTTCCAAACTATCAGATTTAAAATCTAATACTGCCTACAACATAGAAGGAAGAAAGACTATCGAAGTCCGAGTTGAAAAGTTACGGATGGCAGTGACTGGAGCAGTCAGTTGCTGGTCCAAAGGTCAAGAAGACTTTAGGAAACAAATTCTTTTTTTGAAACAAGATCTTTTAAATGGACCACACCATGTGTTTGGTGATCACGAAAAATGTCGGGATTACTTTTGTAGTGTAGAAAAGAGGCAAGCAAAAATGGAATCTGGAGAGGTATATATACGACGAAGCTTATTTAATATTTTTGTTGCTTACGTTTTACCTTTATTTAGGAAAATCAAATACCATTTTTGAAAAATTGTAATATTTACGAAGAGGCGATGAAAAGAACAAGGAGAATAGCAGACAACTCTTGGAGTCTACTTCACAATATGGACAATAACCTTGCGGAATTTTATAATTATATTGTGGCAAAATTTGTAAGGGGTAAGCGCATTAATTTTTCCTTAAAAGGTTCTTATGGAACCCGCTGCACTGGAGCTGCTTTATCGTTTAATACCGACGGAAATTACCATGAAGTACTCCAAAATAGAATTAATAAATTCGAAGCCGGAAAATACACAAAAACTTATTGCTAAAAGATGGAAAGGAAACGATTGTGCAATAGTAACAGAAGAGGTGAGTTACCTACCATTATTTCGGTTCTGGGTTTTGTATTAATTTCGAGTCAGTGCATCATAATTTTTTGGTGTACTCGATTTCTGAGAATTAACAATGGATGGAAGAATTTCAGTATTTTTTTAACTTTGCAGTTTTTAAGAAAAGACGAAATGAAGTTGCGGGCCCTGATCTCAATTACGGCATAAGTATTGATGACTACCCAGATATGAACAAAGAGGCATTTGACATCCAAAAAAATCAATTTGTGGCGCAAATATCTACAACGAACGCAAAACAACTGGAAATAGATACTCGAGAACAAGCTCTTTCAGAATTATGGAAGCGAGAAAGAAAACTTCGTCTTACTGCATCAAATTTTGGAAGAATTTGTTGTATGCGCTCCACAAAATCAACTGCTAAAACAGTAGAAGAATTATTATACTCAAAATCTTTAGGTAATGAATTTACAGTGTACGGCCAAGAAAATGAAGAAAACGCAATCGACGCATTTGAGACCGTTTACGACATCAAAACAAAAATTATAGGGCTTTGCATCGATAGCGCAAAGCCATATTTAGCTGCAAGTCCAGATCGTGTTACAGAAATCGGCGATGCAATTCTGGAAATCAAATGTCCAGCGTCTTTTAAGAATTTAACGCCACAAGAAGGAGTTTTGGAGAAAAAAATTAAATTTTGTGCGATACAAGGGGACTCTCCAGAATTAAACTCAAAACATAAATATATGTATCAAGTACAAGGGCAACTGCAAATAGCAAATAAAGAAGTTTGTTACTTCGTTGTTTGGACCCTCAAAGGAGTCTGCATCGAAGAAATTCGTAGGGATAAGAAATTCTGGGAAAACATGGCATTTAAATTAGATGATTCTTAAATGAATTCTTTACTTCCAGAACTTATAGATTCAAGGCGTCTAAGAAATTTGCCTTTGCGTGATGTATATCTAGGTTTAAAATAAAATACATGTTATGTAAAAATCTTGTAAATATATAATTACATTTGAATTTTTCTTTTATTTGATTTGATCAGGTACCTACTGTATTATATGTAATTGATTAATAATAAACATGAAATAACCATATATCTAATACTTACTATATTGCTAGCGGCCATGAGTGGGAAACTCACCGAGGAAGTGAGACAGACAACCAACTCTTCAATGTATAACGGTGAGCGGTGCGCAAGGGCGGCGGTGTCGTCCGCCCAATGGGGAAGTGGTCAAGTTTAAAATTCGCTTCTAAAGGCGGAGTTCGAATTCCCACGCATGCGCACGAGACGCGTTATACTCTAAGTGAGGCTATATCGGCGCCGTAATGTTTTCTAGCGTTCCGAGGCCCTACTAGCAATATATGTGTATTATATATATGGAAATAACTAAGATTTAGAGCGTTAAACAATCCTGAGATCTGAAAGAGTGTTATGAATAAAAATACGATATGCTATTTAATTATAAATAATTAGACATCGTAAAAGCATGTAAAAGTGGTAAAAGTCTAAAAATGTAATATTCTCTTTGTAATTTTCGGTTGACTGGTTTCTCGAATTTCTATGCACCCTTATAATAGGATTATTGTAATCTTCCCATGCCGGCCGTAAGCGTTCGGAATATCAACAGCGCCAACTTATGGCGGCGGTAAAACTATGAACTACTGGGCCCGATTTAGGAACATTTTGTAATTACAAACGTGAATATTATTGCCTTTACTTAATGTTTAAATGAACCAGATATGGTCTACAACATTAGTGGCATAGTAGGTCACCATTTCTTTAAAAAATATTAGCGTTACTCGTATGGTTCAATAGCCACGGACTTAATTAGATTATTGCTTCTACTATCTTTAAAACATAATTTAAACCAAATCTTTTATGCAACCGTGGTAACTCATTCTGTTGTGCTTCTAAGGGCATGTAGTTTTTTGAAATCGGATACGAAATAAACTTGTACAATTCGCAGAGAGTATCAGAAGTGTATATTCTATCTGTTTTTTTGAAATAAATTTCTTATTACTACTTTTTTTTTAATAAAAAATGTTAGCGATTTTCATTGTTAAAATACGAATCGTTTGATATATAACAAAGTGTAATTGGTGCATTTTATAACAGTTTGGTTTTGTGAAACATTTTCAACAAGACCGCTGGGGGACCCTTAAGCGTAAGCTCGTAACGTACGTTTCCTGCCAGTCAAGAGTTAATTGAATAGACAGTAGTGTATTTTCCAGATTTATATATGCGAATTTCTTAATCATAGAGTTTAAATAGAGCAGGAAACAATCATTGGTGTGTCTGATGCATTTCTTGGCAAATTATAAAGAAGCGGCCGAATTGTTGCGCAACGCTTACAAACTGCTTAATTTTAAGCAACAACGGTAGTCGTTGAGCCAGAGAATTTTGCGGCTGCATCTATGCGGACTTGGAATTACATTTAACCATGATACTTGCAGTTGCAGTCTAGTTAATGGCTACTTGTCGGGATTAAAGAATGTGAAATTTCTTAGATATTATATTCAGTCACATCCCAACCAGCAGCAAAGTACCCGTAACTGAGATAGTAATCTCAAATAAGTAACTATTAGATAACCACGACCAAAACTGCGACTTGGATGTATAAATAACTTTATTTGACAAATCAACGGTTGTTCCCACGCAGTTATTACTACTGTTGGTTACTTTGTACCTGTATATGACTTGTAGATAGCTTTTCTCGGTAATGGAAATGTCGTACTTTCCTGTAGGTCGACTTTAAGGTTTTAAAAACTAGAAGGCGGCTAACGATGGTAGCGGCGACTAATTGTTGCTACTGAAATACTGCTTTAAAGTTGTAACTACTTTGTAATAGCTTTGACAGTGGTCGCGACGGTCTGGACACCTTCACTATCCCTTTAAAGTTGCAAGTAATATTTATTATTGTTGGTACCGTTTCCGAAGCGTCACGGTACACTGTTACTATACAGGGTGCCCCAAAACGTACAGACAGTATTTCAAAGATGAATTCCAGAACTTATTTGGAGTCGAAAAGACCATATAAGCATATGTCCTAAATGTTATTGTTTATTTCATAATCTATGTGGCTAAAATTTTAGTCCAACGGATTTTATTAAATACTTTTTTTATACATTTGCGTTATTTTATTTATAAGAAATGTTAAAAATTGTCTCCATTGTGTTCAATACACAAAGCCGCACGTCGCAGAAGACATCGCTGCGTTCTTAATATGGTTGCTGGGTTATTACTAATAATATCGGCAGCTTGCTGTATTCTTTGGCGCAATTCTTCTAGCGCCTGTATTTTCGTTGCATAAACGATCTGTTTCATGTGACCCTAAATATAAAAGTCTAATGGAGTCAGGTCTGGCGAAGGCGGTGCAGTGGCCATACTACGGCTTCTCTTACTCCAACCATCTTCCCGGAAAATTTGCATTCAGGCAAGCTTTAACCTAAAGAGATTGATGTGCTGGTGCTTCATTGTGTTGATACCACATTACACGTCTAATAGTTAATGGCACATCTTCTAGTAATAAGGGTAAAAGGTTTTCTAGAAAATATTCGTAATTCGCACTATTTAAACGTAGCATTTCAAATCAGACGATCATTAAGAATATCAGCTATCACATTAACACTAAATCTACGTTAAAAATTCGAGCGTCTTCTTAAATGAGGATTTTCTGCAGACCATTCATGAAAACTATGATAATTAGTGATTACATCTCGTGTGAAAGAATCTTCGTAGGCCCATAAAAAACGCGGTAGCAGGTTTTGGTTATTTTGTAACTAATTACACAATTTTTGCCCTCTAATATTATTTTTATAACAGGTGATTCAGTAAAAATCATCAAAGAGGGGACCAAAGAAGGAAAATATACATAAGCTGCATGTGTAGTACATATTAATTCAGAGAGTAGATGTAACATTAAGTAGTTGAAACGTTCCAACTTCAAGCGGCGTTTAAGGTTACTTTGATGAATATTTTTCTGAATCACATATTAGCATTCGATTTAGTTTCTGAGCTTGGGACATAAACAAAGAATGATGGAAGAATCAAACATAAGTATAACAAAATCAGTTGCAAGATAAGGCAAGCAACACTAACTAACCTAAGGGAGTACTAATGTTCCGTGAAGGTCGTGGCTATCAAGCCGCAACGTTGCCGCCACGTAACTACAATGTCATTGGAACGTAACTGGAGAAATTCCAGAAACGTCGGCTAAACATTGCGACCACCAAAAATGATTACCCATTTTGGTGGCGTGCATGTAACGGTAACGTTTCTATTACGTGCCCGTGACTAGTGGCAAAACACTTTGAGGTTCCTGCAGTGGCTTTCTCTAATTTGTTCAATCTCAGGCATTTCCTTTTACTTTTGCCATATCATTTTACTGTATTTATCTATTTAGACGATCTCTTTTGCCAATTATTTAAGTCTCGGTTCCTCTGCTCTTAAATAACTTTGATATACCGAATAGTATAAATTTGGACTTCCTCCAAGAATATATTATGTTGTTTTTGATACATATAGACACAATTTAGTGTCGATAAAAAGTGGTGAGAGAAAACACCGTCTTGGCGGTGGTTATATAAAATGGAAACATGTAATTGCTGTACACCCAGTTGGAAAATTGAAGCAATTCCTCTATGGTGGCGAGAACAAGAAAGAACAATATCTTGAACAATTAAACACACGACTGTTGTATGCTAATTGCGAAGAAAAGCGCACAAGCGAACTGACACAATAAGCCAAAGAGATAATTATAAACGCTGTAGCCACTGATGTTTCGGTAATCACACTTTCTACTGTAGAAGAAGTAACAGGGCTCAGTATTTTTGAGATGTGGATTTACTAATCGATTAAGGTACTACAACATGAGCCAAATGCATGAATTGCTAGTTAAGGAAGTGCGCAGAGCGCAGTTGATTCTACAAAAAAAAATAGTACATATAATTTATGTAAAATTGTATGTTTATAAATACAGCTCTTTTTTCAATAGGAGGACTTGCTTAAGGTATGATTGCAAACAGCAAAAGTTATTTGAGAAAGATATATGCTTTAATACAGAATACAATTAGACTGACTACGCCTCTTGAAGTAAAGGCCCAGCTTTCATACCATCTTTTGGGTGGTCGGCCGGTAGGTCTCCTTGTATTGGGTTTCTAATCCTTTGCCCATTTTGCCTATTGTTCATCGTCCGTTCTATCGACGTGATCTTTTCAGTATCGGCGTCTCTCCCTCTTGTGAACCTTACTACGTCTTGCACCCTGAGTTCTTTACTGCAAATTAGTTAATTAATTATTAATTAATAACTAATTAATAGCAGTTCATACAATGGCGGCTCTTAACAATTACTAAGCAAAAAATAATAATTGATGACTCACCTACATTCCTGCGATGTTTTAATCCAAATATAGCAATGATTTTTAATTTTAATAATCCGAAAGAAAGCATTATATACACACAACAAAATGTGTTCAAACACAACACAAAGTAGTATATAAGTGTTAAAAACGAATCACATAATTTATTTAATACTGATAAAACAGAACATGCATCACATCCACAAATCCATTCGTTCTTCTTGTGAATGTCCAAAGAAAAGTGTCTTGTAAAATTGCGAGTTTCAACTTTACTTTGCAGATTGAAATGTAATCCAGGTTTTTTTATTTTAACCTTTTCAGCTAGCACTAGGCCTTTAAAATTAATGTTGGGAATACCTACTTATGCGAGTTAGGGAGTTAGGAGTACCTAATCCATTGAAAGTATCAAATCTGAAAATGTCCGACTTCACTTCTCATTGTTTTGCAAACAGTTATACTGACAAGAATTCATTTATTATCAAACCAGTGGTCGGAGCTCGAATACATTATTTCCAAGTTTAGTATTCCAGGACATTTGCTTATAAGAACCCTCTAATAGCATTACATTTCGGGAGCACTGTTTGTAAATAAGTCCGCCAGTTTACTATGTGCTCGGCTACAGCGCAGTTCGCTTTCGCATCACATTAAAGCTGAACATCTCAATTCTGCTGCTTCAGCGTTTTCGTTCATAATTGCCATATAAGTTTGGGCCTTATTTCGAATCGCCCTAATCAGCTGCCAACCGCTTGGTGCATTGATAGGAGCTAATGTATTGACACACTTCATTTGCTGTTGACATACTTTGTGGATGTTGTTTTACATGTTTTAAACGGTATAGAATAGCTACCCCCAATCTCATTACTTAAATATTATTATAACGGTAGGAAAGAAGATAAAATATATTTTCAATTATTTTATTTTATTTTATTTATTTAATTCGCACTCAGCCAACAGCCGTTAGGCCAATTATAGGCGTCGATGTGCAGTTATGAGGACTTCCAACCCCACTAACGACTGTCATGATGTTGTATGACCGCCGGGACCAACTTTTTTCCGTGATAGCCGTACCACGAGGCGCCGAGAGATGCAGCCGTGGAACTCCCATCCAAGTTCTGACCAGAGACAGCGTTGCTTAACTCTGCTGATCGAACGTGGACGCTTGTTCAAGCTACACCACTCGGGACCCTTTATAGCATAGTTACTTTTTTCTAATGCCATATAGGCTGTTGACGGCTGTCGCCACTGACTTCACAGCACATTGTATTATTATCATTCGTTTCTCAGCATCCAGATTAATAAATTGCATAGTTTTAAATGAAGTATATGGCAGTCACTCAGATTTTATTTGGTCAGTCTAAATCGTAATAGCTATCAAAAATTACCAAGATAGAAACACATTTCTAACGTATACCTCTTTCTGATAACAAGTTCGTGTTCGACCTTGCGATTACTGTCTGATCTGTGTTGTGACAGCCAACGCAAAAGAGCGGTACAGGAACAGCAGTTTCAGGTGATACTAATCAATAGAGAGAGGAAGCTAGTGTTAGCAGCACAGGGTAAGGTCTAGACATAGAAGATAAAAAAAAAATGTTAAATCGCAATTATAGATTCATTTAATGGAGATATGAGCGCTCAAGGAGAAAGTAAGCAAGATGGCAGAAGGGTGAAAGCAAAAGGTAAAAATTAAAAAACCAGAAAGAGAAAAGAAGAAGCAACATCATTCACGGGCATAGAAATGGAAGCGGAGAATATATTAATGGGATATCTGGGAATGAGGAAGGGCAGTGAAAAGAGCACCGAATCAAAGACAAAAAACTGATGCATAATCAAAGCAAGAAAACACAGACGACGATGGCAAGGACAAGTACAATTAATAGAGATTAACTACAAACGGCTATGAAACGGATATCGAAAAATGAGAAAATGGAAGGAATGGAGAAAAAGGAAAGGAAAGAAAACAAAATAATAACACAAAAAACGACAAATAGATCAACAGCAACCATAGTCAACGAAAAATGGACAGTTACAAGCGAAATAAATTGTTCAGGGTGGAGCTTATAATTTGGACAATTACAGTATACGTCGTAGGGGTGCGGGAATTAAAAAGGGATGCAAACCAACGGTCTCGTGCAGTCTCACACGAGATGATTTAGTAGACTTAGTTCCGTTGGGCAGAGGTTTGAATACAGAAACAGATGTCAAACTGTATTATTTTATTGACTAGAAATTTCCTATTTATATACATAAAACTATGACGTAAATTACAAAGTTCAGTTTATTTGCCCCAGTTCAGCTCGCATTTGCACTTGCGTGTTTAATTTCATAACAAACAGTTATAGCAAGTCTGCATAATTGCAGTTTGTTCACCGGGTCATTCGAGCAATGCTGACAGAAATGCTGACATCTTTGTTGTGCATTTCCGCATGTAATAGTTTGCTTACGAAATGTATGCATAATTAATTTAAAAGTTAAAATTATGTTTTGGTTCCTAAACATTCTGCCGAGCGACAATGGGCCGGGATGGTGTGACTGAGGCTGTCTCTCCATCTTCTTCGTCTGGTGGCAGTGGTTGTAACCTGAAGCTCTCTGACGGGTCTGAATTTGGGCGTAGCTGCGGTTAACTATTCTTTCTCTAGTATTTCCATAATGTCCAGATGATACAACCTGGTACTAAGATACCGATTGTAGTACCGGTGTTCACCATGATGGTATGTTGATGGTGCCACAATGGATAGTCCTGATGTAGCTACAACTCGTCTTCTTCTTCTTATAGGCGTTGAAAATGGTCGGACTGGTGGCTTGCTGCATAAGGTATTCATTTGTTGGATTGTCTTGTTTATATCTTCTTCATCTACTTGGATGCTAGAGATGTTCACTGTTACTGCGATCCTGAAGTCTCCCCTCGAGAGTTTTGCGTGGCCAAGTCCTTCAAGAAATAGGCCAGGTGATCGATACTTTACTATGTACGACCCCGTGGTTGCTGAAATTATGGTACACAATGCAAGTAAGAGTGTTCTTGTTTTTGTGACTGTTGACACTCCACTATCCTTGCTTTGCTTTCTTTTTCTTTCTTCTGCTTCCTGTCTTGGTAACGGAACGAGTTTGGTGATAAGACGCTTGAGAATTGCATCTCCCTTTGTCTTAACGGTTGCAACTCTGACAATACTATCTGTACCTGGATGCACTTTTGTCACTCTTGCTAAAGGCCATTGATTGGGAGGACTACTGTCATCCTTCTGTAACACTAGATCTCCCACTTGCAAATTCTCTTCGTCTGACGCCCATTTCCTTCTGCCTTGCGTCGGTTCTGCATAATCTAGACCAGTGTGAGAGATTGGTACGTTACTTTGGGCTCAGGTGAATTGCCCATGAGTTTCTGCAACGGTTGTCTTCTGAATGCAAAACATTTCATGCAGTTGTGAATTTCCTTGCGTATTATTTTCTTCACATTGACAATCCAAAATTTTCTGCGGATGTATGCCGCTATAGTTTGACTTCCGCCATGTAGCAGTTTCCGATGGACGTCTCTCACTATGAGTTGGGCTAGATGACTGTTATGGGGAATAAGAATGGGATGTTTTTCATTATGTGGCAACATCGAATATTGAAGTCCCCCCCCCCCACTCTAAGAGTTCCTTCATCATCGACGAATGGTCGTAACGGTGCCAAGGAACTTTTTGTGTCAACCGAGATGTTTTTCTTCAAGGTTTGAATTTCTGTCGACCAACTGCTTGCTTGCACTATACGGATGATTTGAATGAGGCAATTGTTGAGTTTTGCTGCCAACGAGTATTCGGTTGGACACGGTTGTCTTCTACATTTTTGAACAAACCTGTTACAGTATGCAGTGACCCGCAGTAACTTCTGCAATGACGAGTATTTGGATAAGATGTCCAAATCTTCTTTTGCGGCGATAAACGCTTGGACTTGTTGAATTTTTGCTTCTTCTGTAGCTGTCATGGGAGTGTTTGTTTCCGTAAGTGGCAAAGTATTAGTTTGTAACCATTGCGGGCCGTTCAACCACAATATATGATGCTGTAGTTTGACAGGAGCCAGCCCTCGGGATACAGCATCTGCTGGATTGTCCTCTGAACGCACTTGATGCCAATTTCTACTGGGGGTTACTTCCAATATTTCTGTTACCCTATTTGCAACAAATGGTTTCCATTAGGATAAGGTTATCATGGAATCTGACTACGCGAAGATGGAGATGCTGGGGATGTCCAGAGCACTAATAGCTTTCTTCAACATTTTTGCTACCAACGCTGCCGCACATAATTCCAGTCTTGGCAACGTTTTCTTCATCTTTATAGGTGCAACCGTTGACTTGGCTGTCAATAGAGTTACTTGAATGAGTTCATCTTGAGAAATTACCCTGCTGTAGGTTACAGCCCCGTAAGCTTTTTCCGACACATCACAGAAAGCATCCAGCTCCATTTTCCGGATGCTGCTGTGGTACCCTAACCATCTTGGAATGGATATGTCTTCAGGCAATGGCAATTCTTCTTGAAATTGCTTCCACTCATTCATTATTTCTGTGGCCTCTGGCTGATCCCATGACTGCTGGTGTAACCAAAGTTGTTGGATTAGTAATTTGGCCTTTATTACAATTGGAGTTAACGATCCTAATGAGTCAAACGAGCGGGATATTTCTGATAAGATTATCCTCTTTGTAGGATTTGTATCGGCTTGAAGACTGCTCCGAAACTTAAATTCATCTGCCCTCGGACTCCAGTGTACTCCCAAGGTTTTTCTTGTTGCCCCTTCGCCGATTTCTAGTAAGTTCTTGTCCTGTAAGTTATCTGGCAATTCTTCAACAAGCGCTACGCTGTTGCTTGCCCATTTTCTAAGGGCAAACCCTCCACTTTTTAACATATTGATTAGACTTACTTGGAGATGCGTTGCTTCTTCTATGGAGTCGGTTCACGACATTAAATCGTCCACGTAGAACCCTTTGGTTGCTACTTCTGCAGCCATTGGGTATATTTGTCTTTCATCTTTAGCTAGATGCAACAGGGTACGGATTGCCAGATATGGTGCTGCTGTTGTTCCACAAGTTACAGTGGTTTAAACTCTTGAATAGGCTCGTCTGGAGAAAACCGCCATACTATTCTTTGGAGGTCCTGATCTCCTTCGGCTATCTTGATCTGACGATACATCTTTTCAATATCTGCTAAAAATACAAACTTATGTTTCCTCCACCTCAGCAGAATATGCTTCAAATTTTGTTGCAATCTTGGTCCAGCAGTCATTAGCTGGTTTAAGCTGAGTCCAGTAGTGGTCTTCGATGAGGCATCAAAAACTACCCTTAACTTCGTGGTTGTGCTGTCTTCCTTTACTACCGCTTGATGAGGGATGAAGTAGGCTTGTCGTATATTGGCTCCTGGTTGAACGCGTTTTATATGTCTCCGTATTCCTTCATGAATGTTTTGTATTCTTCACCTAGAACGTTATTTTCTTCTAACCGTTTCTCTAGTTGAAGGAACCGTGCGATTACTTTTTTCTAGAATCCCCAAGCTTTTCTACTGGTTCCTTGAGCGGAATTTTTACAGTATATGTACCATCAGCATTTCTCTGGTGGTTGCAGTTGTAAAATTTTTCGCATTCTTTGTCTTCATTGGAAATCATCTTTCCTGGTACTACTTCTTCAGTTTCCCAAAATTTTGTGAGTGGTTCATCTTCTGCAGCACATTCTACCATGTTAAGAATTTTTCTTTCTACTGATGGTGCTGTTGCATTCCCCGTGATGATCCATCCAAGTTCCGTGCTTTGAGGTAACAGGCCTCCGTTGAATTGTTGGACTTCTTCGACAATTATTTCCTTGTAGATGTCTGCTCCTAGGATAACGTCTATTGGTCCAGGCTTATGGAATAGTGGATCAGCCAACACCGTATTCTTACGGTCCTGAAGTTAATAGTTTTCAACTGGTTCTTCTGGAAGTGACTTGGTTAACTGTGGCAGTATCAGCATCTCGCATGTGATTGTGTAGTTGCTTGGAAATCGTGGACGTAGATTTACAGTTATTCATCCAGTCGCCGCCGTGGTCTTGGGAAGCTGCTGCTGCTGCTGTTTACTAAAATCATCGTGCAGAAGCCAATAATGTCTTTTATTACATACCTTACATTTCTCTGGGAAAAAGTGTCTGGAGTTATATTTTTCTGTATAGGCTTGAGACAGTTAGAACAAAGTTTTTTATTCTTTATAAAGTCCCAACGTTCGGATATTTTTAGGTTGTTGAATTTTGGGCAGGATTTGATGCTGTGTGATTTTCCGCAGTAGAAGCACGATACGTCAGCAGTGTGGCACGTCTTTACTGTCCACCGTTTTTCGTGACTTTTCCATGGTTTCCCAATTCCATTTCTTCTGGGTTCGAGTTTGTTCCATCTTTGTACAGCTTCCAGCGACTGAAATCTTGTTTCCAAAAAATTCAATAGCTGCTCGAATGTTTGCACCTCTTGATGCCGTTAGTGACTGCTCATACAGACTATTGGTTTCCTTGTCCAACTTCCGTGTCACTATATGACTCATGACAGGCCCCCATGTGGCCGTTTCAATTCCTAAGTTCTCAATTGCTCTTAGTCATTCTGCAGTCGTGTCATGGAGTTTCTTGATCCCCCTGCAGATTCGTTCGACAGGGTTGCCTGGTTGACTATGTCATCCAAATACTTTGCAAGTAGCAGCCTGGTGTTGTCGTATCTGTTTCTTATAATGAACCATGCAGACTCGTAATTGGCTTCAGTTGCCTCCAGGTGTTGTACTAACGTGATGGATTTCCCACGTAACTGTGACTTCAAGTAATGCATTTTTTCCGCCTTACTTGGTCGTGAGTTTTCATGAACAATTCTTCGGAGAATATCATGAAGGTCCCTTCAAAAACTGGCATTTTGAGAGTAGGTAACACTATATTTCCATGGTTGTGTTCCTTGACACTTTGAACCTCTTGATCCTGGATGTGTTGGTACAGGACCACAATTATTTCGTTGACCATCTTCTTGGTCTCACGGTACTCCTTGTCGTCGTAGCTACCTTGGGATAGTATCTCCTCGTTTAGAGCTCTGATGTCATCCCAATCATCCTTAAAATTCTTAATGTTGTATTCGCAATACCTTTTACTGCATTCCTCGTTCAACCTATTCCAGACTTCCTGAATGTCGCTTTGAAGTGAATTCATCTTGATCTGTAGCCTTCTTATTCGGGACTGTCCCTCCTTGTCAGCAACTGTGGTCGTGTCCTCCTTTGGCGCTACTGGCTGCTGTAAACTTTCTCCTAGTGTGGCTAGATTTTCTTCGTACTTGTCGAGCAGGGCAACCCCTTCATTGTAGACGTCTTTGGTTTGCTGAAAAAAGTGTTTTTAAAATAAGGGTATATGCTGCATTTTTTCTTGGTAGGCCGTCCTTCTTCACGTTGATAATCTGCCTGCGAATGGATTCTGCTAAGTCTGAGCTTTAAAAATCTTCCGTCTCTGCGTCATCGTAACGGCCTTGTTCGTAGAGGGCTGGCACGTTAAAGGGATTAATGGACCAAATGCTAGGAGCAGGAACGATTAAAGGCTCGAAGGACCAAATTCTAGGGGCTGGAACGTCTTAAGGGATCGAAGGATCAAATGTTCAGGGTGGAGCTTATAGTGGACTGTATGATTTATAATTTGGACAATTACAGGATACGTCTTAGGGGTGCAGGAATTAAAAAGGAATGCAAACCAACGGTCTGGTGTAGTCTCACACGAGATGATTTAGTAGACTTAGTTCCGTTGGGCAGAGGTTTGAATACAGAAACAGATGTCAAACTGTATTATTTTATTGAAATTTTCTATTTATATACATAAAACTATGACGTAAATTACAAGGTTCAGTTTATTTTCCCCAGTTCAGCTCGCATTTGCACTTGCGTGTTTAATTTCATAACAAACAGCGATAGCAAGTTTGCATAATTGCAGTTTGTTCACTGTGTCATTCGAGCAATGCTGACAGAAATGCTGAATCTTTGTTGTGCATTTCCGCATGTAATAGCTTACGAAATGTATGCATATTTAATTTAAAAGTTAAAATTATGTTTTGGTTCCTAAACAAAATAAGGACTAACAAAGGAGGAATAATGGAAAACACCGCATGGAAACTCGATGCATGAAATGTGATAGATGTGATGGCCTTCATTAATGTTACCGTTCGCGGCTTTAAACATCCTATTGAATGATACCTGCTTCCTTTTATTATTAGCTCATTGCATTTTTGGGAATAGAGCTAACTTCAATCCGTAGTTTTTGAAAGTGATGTGTAAAGCTAGGATAGTTAGGCAAAATAAAGTCTCGAAAAAGGCAGGCAAAAAGGCAAAATAAAAGATTTAAAAAAGCACTAAAAAGGCAAAAATAAAGTAAAAAAGGCAAAAATAAAGTAAAAAAAGGCAAAAACAAAAAGAATGCAAAATTAAAAGAAGTTTAACTGAGAAATACAATCGATGCACTTCACAAATCACAATGTTAACACATTCAAAAATTGTGACAAACTGGCTGATTCAGTAGAAAACTTTCTCCTGACAATACTGGTACCCTCATTAAAATTAATCTCAAGAAAATAATCTTTCTGAGAAATTTTCAGCCCGTAACAATATAGGGTTAAACCCACTAAACCTCTTACCTGTAAGTGCTTGGGAATAATACTTTTCACAATTTATTTCAAAAATTTAAAATGTGCACTTTCTTGGAAAATTGCTAGTACATTCTTTTTAAATTGAAAATGTAAGAACTAAATTTCTTAAAATTCTAATTTAATATATCATAAAAGGCACCAAAAGGCAAGAAAAATAGGAAATTCCTCAAAAAAGGTAGAATCCTTAAAAAGACGCAAAAAAGGCAAAATAAAATTTGCATTTTTGAATTTCACGCATT
The DNA here is from genome assembly GCA_940337035.1 of Agriotes lineatus. Lineage (NCBI taxonomy): Eukaryota > Metazoa > Arthropoda > Insecta > Coleoptera > Elateridae > Agriotes > Agriotes lineatus. Next base: position 23,200 of record CALNHX010009977.1, read on the forward strand.
CTAAAACAGATTTAAAATTGGGTCTGCCTTTTATCCTTCCATTTACTAAAAAAGGCAATTTGCCTAACTATCCTAGCTCTAGTGATGTGACATGTGAGGCAACATTTTTTATTGGCGTGGACTTTCTTTTTGTTTTTTGGCTACTTAAGTCGATGCAGTTTGTGTAGTAAGGCCTTTAGGGATTTGATCCCCATGCTTTCTTTCGAAGTCATTGCCAGCTTTTCTGAAGCCGGCGACGCAGTAGCTTCAAACAAGGTGCAAGCCGTGTAAATTTAATTTTTTAACGCACGTGTTGGGCGGCTATCAATCTTAAGGTAAGCTTATTTTCCTTTGAGATAGCGTTGCCAATTAGGCAATTCGCGGTTATATGTCCGCTAGGAAACGCTAGGCACATTTTGTTATATTTGCTTGACTCAGGCATGCTGAAATTGGCACTAGAAAATTATATCTGCTACATGAATCGCTCCCGCATGTTATAGTTGGAAACCGTTTCGCAAAAACCAAAGAATTTTTTGCATTTGAAAGAATCCAGCATCAACAGTTTCAGCGAGGTTTTTGTTTCTTTCATTGATACACCCAGGTGAAGATCTTCCGGAAATTCTGAATGCCATGGCTGTGTGTGGGCAATAGTGCTATTTTGCATAATTTTATAGTTAATCGTAAAATAATACCAAGAGAAGTTCTTTTTTGCGCTTATGGCAGCCAGCTAAACATTATTTTGATTATACTATATGTTTCGAATGCCTATTGACAGACTTGCGTTTTATTTCTCTGGTTAGAGATTAACTTTTGCCAACCCATGAAAGGCTGCATCTCAGATAAGTTTTCCACTGATTAATTGCTGTACAGTTCTATTAACTGTATTATGATTATGAACCTCGATGCTAGTAAACGCGCAATTTACTTTCGAACCAAAATTTAATAAATTTTATTCACTATTTAACGTGGTTTAATTAGTTTCTTTTGCCTAATGAACCTTCTGTATATATTAACGTGTAACTTCCTGGGTCGATTTAAATTTAAGGAACCAGTTTAGCATTCATGTGCACATTTTAAATTGATTGTACCATTGAACCCCAGGTTTGTTTGCATTGCTGCGCTTGGTTTAATATTTACGCATCCAGGCGCTATTTACTTTTATATTGTTGCTTTATGCCACTGTACCTACACAGTTTAGTAATTGTTTCCTACTACTCTTTATTTTATTTAGACTGCGAGTTAGACTTGCTTTGTTGTTGTCGTGCTTGACGACTGACGCTCTTTTGCAACTTGCTTTATTTTTATTCAATTATTAAAGTTAAGAACTATAGCCTGATTTTTACCCATGACAACAAATAGTCGAGACTTTTGAGCTAGTTCGTGTTGTAATCGCCTCTTGTTGAAAGGCGGAAAATAGAGATGGCATGGGAATTTACGAAACTAAACGTAAATATTTTAGCAATAACCGAAATAAAGAAAAAGGTGGAGGGATATATAGAATTGAAAGATGGTCTGGTATTCTTCTACAGTGGGGTTTCGGAAGGTCAAAGAGGAGGAGCAGATGTGGGATGTATATTGGCAAACGATATATTGAGAAAGGAACGCAAATTGTACTATATTTCAGAGAGAGTAATGATATTGTAGTTGAAGCTGAATAGCAATGATTAGATAATAGTAGGTGTAGCATACGGGCAGAATGGAAATTATAATGTAGCAACCAAGGAAGATATTTGGGAAGAGCTGCAAGTGTGGGATAAATATAGCTTCTAGGAGGTTTTAATGCACAAAGAGAAAACAACAAAAGTTTTGTAGGTGCAATGAGACAACATAGTAAGACAAACAGGAACTAGGTTGGCACAAGGTTATTAATGACAAAGTCCTTCTTTACACAAAAATATTCATAAATTTTCACGAGATATGCGTACGTAAAGGAATAACAGGCGAAACATTATACATGTAAGAGTAAAACGGGGGACTGTAATAGGCAGTGACCACTACTTGTTGATACAGAAAGTGAATTTAAAAGCACAGGTGCCAAAGAAACTAGAAAGAGCGAGATAAAGATCGGGAGCAAGAGAAGAGACAAAATAAGAACGAATAAACTAATAGATCTTGAATTTCAAGAAATGTATAAAAGAAAAATAGAAAAGGAAGAGAACCAATACAGCGAAATAAACAGAGAAGGTCTAGAGAAACTTTGGAAAAATTCAAGGAAGCAATACTAGCGGTAGTGGAAATGGTATATGTCATAGTGAAAGGAGGGAAGAATAAGTAACAAAAGCAGAAGTTAGAAAAATGAAAATATTGTGGAAAAAGTATAGAACGAAACAACCTATGCAAAATGCGAGCATAAAATCCAAGGATGTAGTAACAGAAACAAATGGAGATACTTGGGAAGAGTTTAGGAGACAAATGGAATCCAAATGAAAGGAAAAACAAAAGCTGTTTTACAAATGGTGAAAACTCTAAGAAAGGCGAAGCAAAAACTTCTCAAACAGATGATGAATAAATCGGGACCCACATTAACAGCGGAGAAAGACATAATGATAAGATTTTAAAAAACGAAATGTGACGTTACAGGCTACACGTTCTAATTTACAGATCCTATTAGGCTAAGAGGCAATTAGAACGAAATGTAGTTGCAACAATACCAAAATGAAGGCAATACGAGTTTGCAACTTGAAGTAGCGACGTTTAGGGAGCTCCAGCTCCCAAAGGTTTGCCTGTGAGATGGAAGGGCTATCACCAACCAAGCCATCTCATCTGACGGTCACTTGAGTGGCAGAAACACTGGAACTGACCTGGGGCAGAACTGGCCTACGAAGAAGATAACTTAAACTGTAGAGGTGCTGGAACCTGGCGATGAAGGTTGACCACATAGATGGTTATTTAGCGAAGTCGCAGGAACCCCAAGGCAATAAGCTTTAGCTGAACGCGAGACTCGAGTCCGAATTCAATCGATTATTGGAGTTGACGGGACTTAATTAGCAATAACGGCACTCTCTAACGGGTATAAGCGACTAAAAAGTTGGGAATAACCGGGGAAACTCTGATGAGCCTCCACGACAAAATTAGTATTACTTTAACCACTTTCGCTGCTCCCAACCTATTATCATTTTTACTTCATCCCCTGGGCAGTATTCGGAACTTCGCGGCTACTTAAAAATATAAAATAGCGTAACATATTTAGAAATAATACTGCAGATTTAAATGACAGGATAGTACACTTTTTGTTTTTAAGGATTGCATTCATGAACGAGATGACCTAACAAGTTTACAATATACAGTGTGTCTGCGGATTGAGTTCACATAAGGTGTAAATGACAAAACATTTTCGAGTTAGACGTTAATATTCTAGGAATCGCTTCTGCTTGTTCGCACACTAAGGTATTGAGAAAATCAATCAAATTAATTAATATACAGGGTGTTTTTAGGATCGATTTTTAAAAAATGGCCAAGAGTAAACTCCCTTTATTAGAAGAGATAACAAGAAAGTATTAAAAAAAGTTGTTTAGAATTACGTGTAATGACAGACTCAATTTTCAGACAAATCGGCCTACTTGAATTTTTTTACATTTTTGGATTTTTTATACCAACATATCTTTTATCGTAGCTGTAGGATGCACTCCATTATCATTTTATTATCTTATTTCATGAATCAGTTAGAGTTCCTTCTACAGCCACGATAAAAAGTATGTTGGTATAAAAAACCAAAAAATATTTTAAAAAAATCAAAGTAGGCCGATTTACCTGAGAATTAAGAGTCTGCCATTACTCTTAATTCTCAACAACTTTTCTTAATACTATTTTTGTTATCTCTTCTATAAAGGGAGTTTACTCTTGGCGATTTTTTTTAAATCGTTCCTAAAACACCATGTGTATTAATTAATTTGATTAATTTTCTCACAATCTTGGTTTGAGAACAAGCAGAAGCGATTCCTAGAATATTAACATCTAACTCGAAAATATTTTGTCATTTACACCTTATGTGAACTTAATCCGCGAACACACTGTACAAAGCAGTCTATGTGTCGACACTCACATAGGGAAGCGGGACTTGAGTTTCTCAAAAAGGGAGAATATCTGGTTGCAAGCAATATGGAAATTACAATAAGGGAGACAGATACAAAGACATAACGGATAAACTACGAGTGAAACCGCTGGCAAGGAAAGTAAGACGGGTGATAGGTTTATGGACCAACGAAAATAGTAGGCGATGCGCAAGAAAATATAGAAACAAAAAGTAATCAAAATACCTTCTTCCAAAGTTCGAGTGATTGTGCTTGATTTCCTTGTTTTCAAAGGTCCTATTCATCATTTCAACGTCAAAAATCATCGAAAAACAGAATCAGCGAATTGTTTAATTTTTTCAGGATCACGAATTTGATCAGTTACATCGGGACATTCAACAGAAAAATATACCTGTTAGACGGATCAACCAAGCAATAAAAAGGCATCTTAGAGACTGGTGACGTCCGTTATAACATAAAATCTGGACCTGTGCGTACTGCCAGAAGCAAGCGCATGCTCGAAAGGACAAAACAGATTTTTGTTAAACATTCAAAAATGTCAATTAGAAAAGCTACTGAAAAAATGAAGATTTAAGTTGAATCTATGGTCAGGAATAGAAAGGAGATTAGGATCCGAACACGGAGGAGACAGAATGTTACCAAGATACGCCAGTATGATATTTAAAAGACGAAATCTAACTGCAGGAAGCTCTACAAGAAGGCGGTTCCTTGTGGTGGTGATTTTTTTGTTGCCATGGATGATGAAACTTACGTGGTGATGGATTCAAGCAAAATGACTTTATCCGACCATGTTCTAATTGTTCCAGGTCACACACGACCTATAGCATCTAGAAACATTCCAAAGTCAAACTTAGTGCTAAATCGCACTGCTGGTAGGCTATGGCACATGAAGATCAGATGTCGCCTGCGCTTGTGATGAAATGAAGTAAAAGCTGTTTAAATGACGAAAGTTGTCGGAATCAATGTCTAAAACAAATTCTGATACTTTATAAGATCACTAAACATGCATAAAAAATGTGATTTGCCCTGATCAAGCTTGCACCCATTATGCCCACGTAACATGTTACGGTCAAATTGACATAAGCATATCTTTTTCACTTAGTTACTTAGTAGTAGCTTAGCTACAACTACTCAGTTTTTATGCGAAGGTAATGATATCGGACACTCTAGCTGTCCTTGTTGGTACAGAACTTGCGAGCGTATGTGATTAGCCCAAATTATGCAGCATCTTTGCTCCAAATATGTTATGTATTCTGGTTTTGTTAACTCTTGATAAAGTGATATTTCAATTATCTATCTCTGGTAATTGGTATACTCATTTGTTTGGCTTATAATTAGGACTGATTATTTGTCACATTTTGAAGGTTAGGCAGGGCATAATATAACAGTAGTGATTTAGGTGGTGTCACTTGTACTGCAGAAGTGTTACTACTTGACAGCCTGTGTCCTCTAATGCATACTTTGACGTATCCAGTCGATTTGAGCGTGATGCCTTGCATTGTCTTAGCTGATAGAACGTGTTTTGGTGGATTTTGATGGATTATCTGCGCTGTTTTATTTTTGGATTCTGGATTTTTCTTTTTGTATTTTGAATTGTTCGTTGTTGTTATGGTAATGGTTTGTCTTGGCTTGGTTTGTCTTGATGGGTTTGAGTTTATGGATATTCGACAGTTGGTTTGTTATGTTTGGAATGTAAGTCCAAAATGTACTTACGGTTGTGATTAGAAGAACTGTCGGTATTTAAGTATTGATGGAGTTTACAGATCATATTTTTCGAATTTGAGTTTCTAGTAGTGACCGTTGATCCTTGGAAATTCGTTTCCTTGATCCACTCCGGAGGCGACAGAAAAGCTACTACCTTACATTTTAATTAAATAGTTTGTTGCAACTCAAAGTGCATTAACATAATTTGAGAATGCACTATATTGAAATTTCACTATATTGACATTTCCTTACTTATGCCAAATTTACTAATTTATTATTGATCCGCGTTAGTCCAGTCTGTAGGGACAAAAAAGGCCTTTGCTCAACAAAAGGTGGAGTATGAACGGATTTTATATATGTTGTTTAGGTCGGGATCCTGATGAAAAATCCAAGTTTTCGACCTTGGAGGTCATCTTGGATTAAATGTGCTACAGACTGGTGTTTTCCAAACAGCTCCGCAACGTTTGATCCAACGTCAAAAAAGTTCAATATGAAGTTAAAGGAGACAAGATTGTTGACATTTTTTGTATTATAATTTTAGTTGTAAGTGTAATATGTAACGAGTTACAGCGGCTGAAAGTTGAACATTTCTCCAAAATATCGTTAAACTTTATTTTTGTTGGTACATTTTGTAAGAACAACTTACACTATATTGTTTGTAATATTTTTATACATCAGAATAACGTTCTACAGTGGAATATAAAGTATGATAAAAAATTATTTTCATCTAGTATAGCTATGGAATAGTTCTGAATATATGAATGCAACTATAAATCACTTAAATTAAACGTTACGTGGATGTACGTAGTTGACTTGCGTTTTGCTATGGCGAATCTCGAAGTTAATTTCTGTTTTATTTGTGAGAAAAGTTTAAATGAAGGTGACTCAGTAGTTGTGAAAGCGAGAGGGGTGCAGACTCTTCTCAAATTGAGCGAGAAACGGGGCAATGAAGAACATGTGCTCATTTTGAAAACGTTATCTTTAGTATCTGTGCATGTCGCATGTCAAAAGAGCTATGAGAACGAGAAATAGATTGCCGCGTATTTCTGTAAAATAGTTAAAGGGCCAGCTCCAGTGCCGTCAACGTCACGTCTATCAATTATCCCGAGTTTCAATTTTAAAACACAATGTTTTCTGTGTAGTGAAGAAATTACAGCAGATTTTTTAATTACACAGATGAAAACAAGGTTAGCGGGTCGAGATATATTTTTTCTGGTAGAAAGATTGGAAATGAAAGATACGATTTTAAAGGTAGCTGAAGAACGCAGTAATGATTGGGGACGGCAGATAATAGAGCGCATTGAACATGTGTCGAACTTAGTTGCTGTGAATGGAAGATACCATTCTTGGTGCCAGAAGCGGCTGTATTATGGTGTACTGTCCGGATAGAAAAGAGGATATCAACCCTTGACGAACGTTGACGAAGCGATGAAGTATATCTTTTCATACCTTGCCGAAAATTCCGAAGAATGTCAATTCTCCCTTGATGAACTCGTGAACCAAATTGAAGGAGAGTACTGCCCGGATCCAAGCACCGTAAAATCTCGTCTTATGAAGAAGTATGAAGAGGATATACTTATCATCGAGAAAAATAACCAGTCGCCTATCATCTGCTTCCGGGACACGGGATACAAACTTCTGTCGGACAAGCGGCGAAAAAGTCTAATCCCGAAGAAGAACGGGTCCCCCATGATAAAGAAGCGTCGATCTTCTAGTTTTGCTGACAGCATTAGCAACATCCCAAAGCAGCATCTATGTTCGCAAACCTGGGAGAGATAAAACTGTTGAAAGACTGTATTCTGCGAATAATTTTAAATATAAAAAAGCAGCTGAAAATATTCTGTTTCTCCATGCTTTTAGTGGCTGCGACACAAAGTCGTCCGTCTAAAACCAAGGAAAAACAAAATTTTGTTCTCTTGTCCAGAAAAGCACAAGACTCAATGACACTATAGGCATATTCAAACATCACGATGCCAAACCAGATAATATCGCAGATGCTGGAGCACGCTTTCTCGTTGCTTTGTATGGTGGCGACATGGAAAAAAATACCTTGGAAGAAGTCCGTTTCCAACATTTCGCAAAATCAAGTGCAAGAAACACATTTAATCTTGCTTCTTTGCCACCAACGAAGGACGCTGCACGGTATCACGCATTTAGGACGTATCACCAGGTCCAACAGTGGTATGGAATTGAAAAAAAAGCACAAGACTGGGGCTGGAAAGTTGGCACGAATGGGCTCACCACAGTAACAATGACAGAGAATCCAGCACCTGAGACTTTATTAAAATTTATTTCATGCCATTGTAAAAAAGGATGCGGCGGAGCATGTGGCTGCAGGAAAAGTGGGATGAAGTGCTCTATTCTGTGTGGATTCTGTATTGGCCAAGCATGTGGAAATGCACCAGAAGTTCACATCGAGAGTGGGGACGAAAATGCGGACATTTCATCAGTGGGGCCTTCAAAAATTAAAAAAAACTAGATAATATTATCACGAACATGAAACATCACTAAACTGGAGCATCTGTGGATTAGGGTTACTGGGGGTACCACAATAAAAAAAAGCGCTATTAACTCTACCTCATGGTGGTGTGGAAATGAGTTTACTATACGTTTATCAAATTATTATAACTACGTAACGAATAGCCAGAAATAATACAAGAAAAAATTTTAAAAATGAGAAATTACACTATTTTTTAGAGAAATGTTCATCTTTCCGCCGCTGTAACTCCTTTCGTATTAGACTTACAAAAAATAGTTATATACAAAAAATGTCAATAATCTTGTCTTCTTTAACTTTGAATTAGACTTTCTTGGCGTAGACTCAACCGTTGCGGAGTCATTTGGAAAAGCCAGTTTTTAGCACCTTTAATCCAAGATGGCTGCTCGCGCGGCGCCCCTCCAAGGTCGAAAACTTGGATTTTTTATTAGGATCTCGACCTAAACAACATATATATAAAAATCGTTTATACTCCACCTTTTGTAAAGCAAAAACCCCTACTGACTGGACTATGTGTATTGCCTACGCGATTTGACCTCTATAAATGTGTATATGTATATATGTGTGTGTTAAGTATGCATTTGTAATTAACATTGCGTTGTGAAGGTTAAGCGATCACGTCGCGGATATACTATTGGATACGCTCCAACTATTTACATTTAGAATTCACAGATTCAGTAGTATATGGCAGTAATAGGAATTGTCCCTTTTTCATCATTATCTTTATATATATAGTAAAATGAATGTCATTTGATAGTACCATATATACATGTCTTGTTATTTCAATATAGGTTACAGCTTATCAAAGAACCTGCGCTTGATGGAGGTAATTTTGTGATATTTTTCCTCAATATAAGTTGCGTGTACTATGTACTATATCACCGGTGAATCGCCGAACTTAGATTTGCGAGATGTTGAACAACCAAGTTGGTGGCGCCCGTATTTAGTTTTGACCAGTCTAGTGTTGCCTCACTCCTTTTTCCGAAGTAGCCTACCCGGCTTGTTGAACGGTTTTGGTTACGGAACTGTTTTAGGTATTAACAGCTCGCTATGCAGGTATTTTGAGTGTTATTGTGTATTGGAGCGTTCAACGGCTAACAAGCAATCGCCCCTCTTGAACAAAATAAATTAGCCATATCAGCAAGATCGACCATCTTACCGCAGTACCGATCGATCGTTTTTAGGCATTGCACAAGCGTAGAATGATCCAAAGAAAGCTCGTGATTTTTGATATCACTCGGTTTAAGAAAAATTGGACTAGAAATTCCAAAGAAATTACAAATGAGTCTAAGATCCACCTATTTGAGCACTTGAAATCCTACCTTCGCTTGGCTGGTAATGAAAGGTCATATTATGCTGTCTGCCTGAAGCATTTATAAAGCATTTTTGTTTGTTTGATTGTTATGGACAAGGTCTAGGCATGCGGAGTACCAGGTACCTTAGACACCGACTGCTTTGGTCATATGGTCAAAGTCCTACTTATAATTTTGTCGAGACTAAGGAGTTCCAACCCTAGCAAAGGATCTATTACGTGCTACACATCGTATTAACATGGGACCCACAGCTTTACATCACTTCCGAATGATGGCATTATGTAGTCCATATTTTTTATTTTATAAAAACCTTATCGGTACCGGGAATCGAACTCGCGGCCCTGAGATCAGTAGTCAGTATGCTTACCACTGAGCTACCAGCCCCTGCTATAATACATTTTCTCATGTATTTTACGAAAATAAAATATTTTATCTACGACAGTGTGTAAAATTGCCACTTAGTTGACAGTTTGTAAAACGACTGTTTAGTAACCTGTTTTCATTAGTTTACGTCGTCAGTAGTAACATGTTTAAAAGATTTCATTAGGCACGTTGTCAGCAGCAACGTGTTTTAAAATTTTTAAAACACGCAAAATTACGACCGGTTGCTGGTAATCCTAATTTACATTTTTTTAAATATATTTACCGTTTTCTTGATTCTATCGTAGATAAAATATGGTACGATACACATGCGTAAAGCATCTTTTTCCCAGCCGGTTAGAATAGTAGGCATTGCTCACCTCATCTGAGGTAAGAAAGTTCATTTTTCTCACCTAGGTAAGAAAGTAAATCATGCAATTTTTATGAAGAGACTGTACCGCATGTTAGCTGACTGCTGACGCGTGCTGATTATGATAGCTGACATATTGATAGTTGACGGATAATTGACTTTATGACTTGTGTTACAGTCTGTTTATACGAGGAATTAGGAATGCATTCTGTGAGTGTTCACATCCTTTTGATGCAGGTAAGTTGTAAGTACGAAACCTTAAGTGAGTGGCCCTTCATTCGAAGGAATTAAATTAACATCTCGCGCATGCGTACTCAGGACAGGAGAGGCTAAAAATCACCGTGGGCGCCCGCGCTTTATTTTTTAATCCAACCAAAACTGCTGTGACAGTTTGATCTCAGTGGACATAACCTCAAAAAGTATAAATAGTAAAGCAATTTTTTAACGACAAAATTTTTAAGTTTTCAGAGTTATTTATGAATAAAACTGTTTAGAAACATTTTGAGAACAACATAAAATCGGAAAACATGCTGCATATTTTCCAGGATATTCTCACCTTTAACAACTTTAACAGTCGGTTGAATTATTTTTATAGTGTCAAATTTTGCTCCACTGAGGCCGGCTGGGAAAAAAATAGTATTCAAACTTCGTTAAGAAAGTGCTCTTGCATACCTTGCGCAATTACAAACCTCGCCTTCGGCTCGGTTTATATACTTTGCGCTCGGTATGCAAGACTGCAATTTCTTACCTTGGTTTGAAATATACTATTTAGTCACTCGCGGGGCTTAAAACGCTCGCTCACTCTCGTTTTAACTCTACATCACTCGTGACTAAAGAGTAGCTTTACGCGCTTGTATCGTAAATTATTATTTCCAAACACAAGTTTTATTTTATCGCGATTTCATGTTTTATAATTTGGTCATAAACCTGGAACGTAGTATACACGGAAACCAATTCAGGTGGTTAACTTATGTTTGTGGAATACAGGAAGATACACGGACAAAACAAGTAGCGGCAAAGTGCGTAAACAGCTGAGGACACAGTTGGCAACATGATATTGATATTGAAGTATTTACACGAAATAATTAAACATAGTTGTTCTAATAGTTCTTGGTTCGAAGAGACATCGCAGCCTGCTATGTAGCGGTTTTTTTTTCGCAAAGGAGCTCCATTTCTGATGCAGAAAAACAAAGACTGTGATTGCTGCTGTTTGTTGGTGTTAACCGCAAACGCGGTGGCGTCTGGAAACCACACATCACGGCACATGTGTCGGGGCTATTTATCCAGCCTGACCTAAAATTACTGGGCCTGTCATCTTTTTTTGGTAAATCCCGGCGGAACTTTGTAAACATTTCAATTACGAAACGTCATGTGTTGGAGGCTGCGATGACTTACGGGAGGAAATATCCACTCGAGAAGCTAAGGGGGGCCTTTATACTTCAAATAGCAAAGAATTCCAAGATTCCAGCACGCAGCCTCGCCGCGGAAGGCCTCGTTATTAAAGCCCTCTGCAAACACAAAAACTAATTGAGCCTACAGAATGAGCGATCGTCTAATTAATTCCGAAATTTTTACGGCTGCAATTTCCGGAGTTAATCCTACCTTTCTTAATTTATAACGAGAAATGTGAGACCTGAACTTGTCCTGTGCGCTTGATTAAGGATTGCTTTATTTTCGGAGCGGCTCTTCGCTTACGCGCCATAAATTTAACGCGGTGGCCCAAGGCGTGTTAAGAATTGTCTTGCGCATTAATCTGCGATTTTTCTTGAAATTGGGATATTCAGCATGCAGTTTATTCACGACGTTTAAATTAAGACAGGAAATTGGGGCCGTAAATGAAGTCGTTTCGCCATCATTCGCGGAATCCATAACTATTAACCGGAATTTATTTTCGACGGGAATGCGCATACGAAATTGGCGATTTGGAACCGCCTTCGGCAAAACTCAGAAATGCTTTTCGGAATGTCCTTTGACGTTGTTTTATATGCATGCTCAACTAGTTCTCATGGCACTTCCTTGTATTTTTTGCGCACGTCTATGGTTTCAGCTTCTTGTTGGAGAAGAGACTGGTTCCACAAAGTTTTGCGTTATTTAGATTCAGTAGTATTAGTGGCAAAAGTGAGACATTTAGATAGAAAAACAAACATAAATGTTAGAAATAGATAAAAGCTTATTTTTGTTGTTTTTAAATATTAAGTTGTTTATTTCAAGGTAGGTATGTCCTTATGAAAAATTAAATAAAAGTAGGTACTCAATCCGGAATGATGACAAATGGGAAAGTGTTTAAATTGTGTGCCGAATAATAGCAAGGTTTAAAACTTAATTGATCACCACAAAACACTTCCTAGAAGCTACTATTTGCTAAGAACTATTGGATAAATTTTTTATGTAAATTCCCCGATTTGCTAGAGACAACAACATTTTCACGAAAAATTCATACCTGTTTATTGGTATCATACATTTTGTTTACGTTAAACGCTTCAATGTATGTACATACAAACCTATGTATGCATTGTGCCTATTTCCAAATTATTAACAGATTTTTTCAACAATGGGAAATAATTGCAATGGGCAATAATTTATTTCTGTTTCTGGCAGTAATAATTATATATACCAAGGTTGAGAAGACACTTTTTATAGGAAAGTTGTAAGAATATGAGTGCAAGGCTGTAAAAGTATTCTCAATAGTGGTTTATTTATATATTATTTTTTCACTACTAGCATATCTATTCGTATTATTTAACCATTTCTATGTTGATAATAAAGTAATAACATTTATATAAATTCTTTGCTTTTAAACATCGCCGAAAACAAGTAGCCTTTGAAACTGTCATTCTGTTTTTAGGCTTCCGATTAAAAACAAGCTAAATAATGGTACGTTCTAAAGCAGTGGTCGCCAACCTTTTCAATGTGTTGAGCTACTTTGATAATTTTGGAATACACAGTTAGCTACCTAGTCGTGAGCGCCGTAAGCCAAGCTAAATGAAATAATGCACAGTTGTATTCGACATACATGTATTTATTTTACTAATTAACTAATACATACTAATAATAAACTAATAACAGAATAACCAATATTACTAATACAAACTACATACCTACATCCATACCTACCAATCGTAGGTGTTTGAAAAATAAAAAAAATTGTATGCAGCTACAATGGCATGTCACATACGATTTAATAAAAGTGAAAAAAAAAACAAAAAAGTTACGCACTATTTTAAACAAAAACATGTGCAGATAAAAATGCATGTTCAATGAGAAGGCTGACACTCAGACTCATCGATATTTTTTTAAATGTTTGCAGTATAGTTTGATACAGCCATTCGAATACAATTATCCAAATGTTCATCTGTAAGTCGATTGCGGTATTTGTTCTTAATAAACCTCATATTGGAGAAAGAAGATTCACCCAATAGGTTGAACTAAATAACGCTTTCACTTTGAAGGCAACCCGACATAGAACTGAATATTTGTCTTTACTTACTATAGGCCAGATACATTTTGTACTTGATACTAACGATTTTAAGGCTAAATAATTTTGAAATCATTTCCATTTTCGTTGCAGCGATGTCTTCGCCAAAGTTCTGCATAACACAAGTTGCAAACTGTTGGATATCAATTTCCATGAAGGGCGAAACAACAAATTGCGCCACTAAAGCCATTTCGTTGTAGTTCTTAAAACGATTTTTGAAGTTATCCTTCAAATAGAGACTATTTCTACATGATATTTACTGTCGTAGGGTTCCAATGGATTTTGAGATATCTCTTCTGAAAGAATAGGAAAAGACTTGGCATCGCGGTTGATTAGGTTTTGTTTCCAAAACTCAAGCTTTTTGATAATAATGCATTTATATCAGAAATCATTTCCGCTAGTTCTTTGTCTATACCCTGAAGCTGCAAATTAAGTTTATTTAATTTTTCTATAATGTCCACAAGAAAGCCAAAATCTCTAAGCTAGATTGAATTATCCAGTTTCGCAATCGGTTCATCGCGTTGTTTTAAAAATTGAACTATGGCAGATAGGACATCATTAAAACGTTTCAGCACTCGTCCTCTACTTAACCATTCGACTTCAGAATCAAGAAGTAGCTCCTCGTATTGACAGTCAATTTCATCGGCCAAGATTTTGATAATCTTATTTGTAACGCTTGAGCTCTAATCTTTTTCACAATTTTTACTACCAATTTCATAACGTTGTTTAGTTTTAGAAAATTTTCACATAATGCTTGCTGATGGATAATGCAGTGGTAACAGAGAAATTGCGGAAAACTGTAATCTTTACGACATAACGCCACCAGACCGTTATCACAACCCACTATAGAGTGCCACCGGTTGTCAAGTCTACCATTTTCGATATTGGAATTTAATAATATTTTTGAAATACGAAAACAACTCCTGCCCAGTAGTATGTCCTTTCAGGGGAACAAACTTAAAAATCTTCATAAAATCACTAAAAACCATCCTGACGAACACGGTCATCTGGAAGGTGTCAACCACATCTGTTGATTCATCCAGTTACAGTGAAAAATAAACGCAGTTATTTAAGTCACTTCTTAACTGTAAAAAAATATCATTGCTCATTACTTCTAAACATCTTATCACAATATTAGCAAAAAGTTGCATAGATCTTATAGCTGAAACAGTTTTCACAAATTCGTTAAAACCCCTCACCACCTTATTAAAACGCCTGTTTTATCATTTCTTCGTCTTCATAAGGTTTCTTCTTTTGTGCAATTATCTGAGACACACGGTACGATGCTTCAGTTGCAGCCTTATTTTTGTCGACTGTTTTTAAAAATATTGACTGTTGTCCAATTAACTGGTTTTTTAATTGTTTCAGTTTTTCCTTTCTGGTGGCAGAATGTAATGGGAATGGTTTTTCAAAATTCGAATGTACAGTTTTATGATGCTTCTAAATATTTCCCTTTTTTAGCAACGGAGACAGAAGTATTACATAACAAACATACATTTTTACCTTCATTACCATTTTACCACTCAAATTTATATATATATATTCAATTACTAAATAAATAATCTGATTATTTTATTTCTTTCAGGCAAAGTCAATCGTCTTGTAATTTTAAAATATGAAAGGTGCAAGTTTTTGATTAATTTGACGTTATAATGCTACTTATGTTATAATTAATATCGGGGTCAAGCCTACTAAAATGTTTTTTTTCTTCAAACGGCAGTAAAATGTGGCATTATACTGTTGGATGATGATGCTAAACTGTCACTTTATTGCCATGCGGCAGATAATAACTTTATCTGCCGCTGACGCGATAGAGGAATTTTCTTCGGATTTTCTTATAAACGTTTGAAGAAAAAATGCTATATGTTATTTGGAGCAAAAGTATCTTTATGTGGCTCGGCTGTACTTATCTGCCTCGCAAGATCGGCAGATACATCGTCCAGCCACACCACATAAAATATAAATTTTGCTCCTAATAACATAATATACTATTACTTTCTTTTACGATAAGGGAAGTATCGGATTCACCCCAAAAATTCGAAATCTTCGAATTTCTCAAAAACGAAAGAGGTATGGCGTTGAAACTTAATATATAAATTTTGTGTACTCTCTAGATGCGACAGTAAGCTTTTGAAGAAAGTCGCATAACCGGAAGCATGGTGTTTACTCTTGTGATTTTTCAGTTTTTTTAAATTTTTTCAAAAACGGCTCTAACGATTTTTTTCAAACTTCACATTTTTATTACATTTTAAATGTGTATTGATGTGAGATATGTGATTTTCCAGTTGAATACCTCTAAAATGAGTTTCTTTTGTTTTTTCCTATATTTTTTATTAACTCCTATTTTAAATTGAACACCCGGTAGGTGTGTGTCAATTATGGGCCCATCGGTATTGCATGTCATACCAGGTGACAATAAAACCAGGGCCCATGCCTTAAGCTCCTTTACTTATGAATGAATTTGGATGAAATGGGTGTTCATGATACGGCAAAATTTTTCCAAGAAAAGTTGTTCGAATGAAAAATTATAGGCCTATACAAAATTTCAGAAGATCTACCTACTTAGATTAAACCATCATCTATATAAATAAATATCAATTGCCGCATGTATGGTACATCATCACTTGAGAACGGCTCGACCGATTTGGCTCATTTTTTATTGTGTTTGTAATTATCAATACAAGGTTTGTATCAAAGAAAATTTTGGGAACATCCACTGGAAAAATCGGAAAATTCGGAAAATCAAAAAGATGATTTTGTATGGTATTTTTGTATGAGATTTCGTATGTTTTCGTTTCTGAATGGCTTTTCGAAGAGAAAAATGGAAAAATCGGAGTGGAAAACTCGGAAAATTCTTAAATTAGGAAAAATCGATTTTTTTCAGGATCGAAAAACAGGAATAAAACTACGGGAAAGTCATGTTCCCAATTGAACTCAAGACAGTTCGCATAATTTTTCGTTCATTTTGATCAAATTGTTCAAAAATCGTTCCTCGAAAACAACCGAGTCCTGATATCAACATATGGCGTCACTGTGTGACGTTCAGTTTTAAAGTTCTGCTGTGTATTTCATCATTATGTGACAATATTTCATAACAACAACACGTTCCGTATTGAAAATTCATATTTTGCGAAAAATAATTGATTTCAAAGGGATAGTTCAGTGTGTGATTTTAGTTCGTGGTTCTACACTTTTTACTAAATAATACTAAATACGAATGCTTAATCTACACGAGGTTTTGCAAAAATTGTGGCTTTCAAAACAGACACGCATGTGTATGAAACAATAAAAAAGCCAACCTGCGATTGATTACTAATAATAATCAAAGGTAGTACAATCGCAGATCAACCCCCTTATCGTTTATACACCACGGTAGCTCTGAAATGTACTTACCGCAATGGCCTAGCTAGCGTCAAAGTCGATGGCCTTAGGTCGCAGATTTCTATCATCAGCTGATCAGCTGCAAGCTCCTTTAATAATAGTAGAAAAAACACTGGGCGCCAGAAATCACAGATTTCAAGAAATAAATAAGAAAATAACAAACAATTAAGTTTATTAATCAGTAGGTCATGTTTGGTGGCAACATCAATAATACGTCGGTAAATCGTTTATCACAATATTAAATAATCTGAATACAATAAATTATGTGCTGAAAATGCAACACGCACAGCGAGAATATGTGAACCCCTTTTTTAGGCTCTTAGATTGAATTTGATAGCAATTCAATGAAGGGATAAGCTTATCACAGTCATATGTAATAACCGTTATATCGGTAGTGATATTAAAATGGCGTGAAGGCACTTTTTACAAGATTTTTAATATGTATTCTTTAAGCAGAACTTTAAATTTGTGAAATACAAATCATAGAACAATTAGTACATAATGTTTTAAATTTATAAAACGTAGCTTTAGATTTGTAAATTGTAAATTGAAACAATTAATACATTAAGTTTTTAATTTATAAATGGTAAATGAAATTTGTAACTGGTAAATAAGTTAACGGTGATGTAGTGTCATTAACATCAATTCCGCCGACAATTCGTGGGCGGGCGAAGTTATCATCAAGAAGTTGTAATGAGACTAACCTCGTGGCCAAAGTTGATAAGATAATGAACGCTCCGAGTCCAGGTCAAGGTGACATTCCCGAAAGAGTTGCTGGTCCCAAATGTTGATTAGGGTGTTATTTAAGAACCCAAATAAGGAGTCGTCCGGAAAACGGCATCAAAGAGTGGCGTTTGAAGGTGACGTTGAAAAATTACGTCAACGAATAACGTAAAAAAAGAAGCTAATAAAAAACGAGAAATTACCAAAATGTATAACAAGCAATTAGCGTAAACATACCTGATTTTAATTATCAGCCCACAAAGAAAATTAATATTGAGGTGCAATAAAGCACACAAAATGCTTTCTTGGAACTAGTTGCTCCAACCAAAGCGAAAGTTAAAATGAGGTCGCGCGGCTGGTGCAACTGATAACGAATTATTTTTGGGAAAACCGAAATCAGAAAGCTCGCGCGGAACAAAACTCGATATTATTCGAAATACAGCGGAAATAATTCAAGTGGGAATGTACAGGCTGGCCCGGAAAGGAATAAATGGCGAAACAAATAGCAGGAGCTAAAGATTTGTTTCAAGGTTCACGTAATATTATGCCCGGGCAATGCCGGATAGGTCACAGCTAGTTTTTAATAAATGTAATTTTCATTCTCCCCTCTACGAAAGTGCCATTTTCGATTTTGATAAGGCAATTGAAAGCGAAAGTAAAATATGCTAAGTGATGGGTTGCTAGGTATGAAAAACTTTCGTGCCCTGGACGACAAAAAGCAAAAATGTCAACATCATTCGTTGCATACCATGCCATGAAACTTTCGTAAGCTTGATTGTACCGACCTTTGGATTTGTCCGGCAACAAACTTCTGCACCCAATGTTTGCAGCTTCTTTAATGAAATTCATGTTAAATTATGACAGACTATTCAATGATATTTGACAGATGTCATAAAATAATGCTTTTGTATTGTTACCAAAGTAACGTTAACGACAAGTCACCTGTCTTACTAATTTTATTATAATCACAAAAGTCATTGTATTTTATTAAATATTGAGGGGAGAATGAAAAGTTTAATACATTACACGCTGCGTAAGCTCTTTCAGGTGCTCGGAGTTTTTAAACAGTCTCGGCTACGCTTACGCTTCGCCTCGGCCATTCAAAAACACCTCACACCTAAAAGTAAGCTTTCGCAGCTTGTAATGTAAATAACTATTATTTTGTTTAATTTCAAAAAATGACGGTTTAATCTAAGTAGGTAGATCTCCCTGAAATTTTGAATAGGCCATAATTTATCATTCTGAACAACTTTTCTTGGTAAAATTTTGGCGTATCATGAACAAAAAGGGTAATTTACCTGACAAGAAAATCGTTTTCTCTTCACTGGAAGGCCAACCTGTTTGTTCAAAAACCGAAAATATTCTTAAAATTCTCTTCAGACCAAGCAGGACCTAATCCCACAATCTTAACTAATTCAAAAATGTTTAGTCCGTCTCACCTCTTGTAACAACAATGCTGGGACACATTGTATAACAGCAGTGAAATAGAAGGAACACAAACAGTAAGTAAGACAGCGATAAACATAGAAGCAACTATTTGAAGCTTGACGCCCAATGTATTCGTAATTATGACATATAAGGTAATTGTACCATTTACTGACCACCTTCCAAATACCGACCAGGTATAGCACAGTTTTACTTGAAATGAGGTGCTCTGGCATTATAGCTTCACAGCAATATTTTAAATGCTTTTCTGACTGCTGTATCTATCTAGTGAAAAACTTTGTTTTATTAGTTGTAAACATAATTTCAAAATTAATAATGTTATGTCCTACCAGTACATTAATTGAAATTAATGACTCTATTTTAAGGTATCTTAGATACAATATAACGCTCCAGGGCAATTATTTTCTTCATAAGAACACTAGGGTTATTATGAAAAATTAACAGTATTTGTTTCTATGGATACAACTTTATTATGCACTACTGTCACAATGAAAATTGATGACAGCTCAGCTAATGTCACAAATATAACTTAGATCAGCTAACTAGATCAATCTTAAATACTATATCATAGTAATTATATGAATTGAATGTGAATATGAATTAGGTAAGAAAATTGGTAGGACATAAAACCTTGAAGGCACCACGGGCATTATGAGCTAAGAGCCCGCGATTGTTGTACACACCTCGGCCAAACCCTCGGTTAGTACACTAACAATCTTGGGCTCTTATTTTACTCATAATGCCCTTGGTACCTTAATAACTATTACAAGCACTAGTGTGGCCCGTGATTTACACGTGTTTTGCTAACAGGGAAGGTAAGCGCACTATTGCATTTTAATATATTATTACGTTATTATAATTGTTAGTGGCATTATGACATTTACGGGTATTAATAGAAAAAGGTTTAAAATTAATAATGATTTAATAAATATTAAATATTTTTACAGAATATTAGTTTTTGAGAGGGGGTCAGTATAAGGTACAAATATTTCATACTATTCTCCTTATCATTGACCTCTCAGTCAGTAATATATACATTGCAACTTCACTCTATCTTTGTCTTTTTTTGGTAACAGTATAGGCATCTACTTGCTTTTTTCTTTGATAGGAATATACAGATGTTAATCTTTGCACTTATTCGTTGCCCCTATATGTATTATTTACAATATTTACCCTATATCTGCATGATTCCATTTTTGTCAAGGGTAAAGCTTAACTTATGTGAAGATTATTACTTTTATCTATTACTCAATTAAAGCAATATTTTAGACGAAATTTAGATTTTAAGGTATTCACCATTTTTACAGGGTGTTCCAAAACTCACCAGAAATATTTTAGAGATAAATTGGGTAATTCATTTAGAGTCAAAAAGTTTAAATAAACATATATTGTAAACTCAACCGTTATCGAGTTATTCTTGATTTTATACTTTGTGATTAAAATTGATAAAAATGAATTTTCCAAATATGCCTTTTTATATTATTCAGAAAAACTGTTCGTCGTAAAAGTGATTGTTGGGTTATTGCGAATAGTCTTCGATATTGATCTTGATTTTCGATGAAAATGACAGCGTCGCCTTAAATGAGGGCTTTCTCTTGCCTATTTAAGAAAACTATGAAAATTATTAATTCCGTCTCTCGTCAAGCAGGCCTCCTCAATCCACAAATTATTAGGCAGAGTATCTTCATGCGTTTGTATCCAGTTACTAAAACTTAAACGAGCCTCAGCCTCATTGCCCAGAGCTTGAACTCTTTGATAATGGTATTGAGTGACAAAATACTGGGGTTATACTAAAATAATGTTGTACTTATTTGTGTATAATAAACCTGATGTCTGTATATTCCAGTACGTATAGAAGCACACTTCATGTCGGATCTTCTAATAAATTACGAATTTGCTCTTCATTGTTTACGGGTATTCGAACAATACCTTGCTCAGCCGCATGCCTTCGTTGCATTGCATCGTGTTCTTATAACTGCCGATTTG
>CALNHX010009978.1:0-44464 GCA_940337035.1 Agriotes lineatus
AGAATCGTGGGGTATCGGTAAACAGATGCTTTCGTTCTTTGTTTCGTCGCCGTCTTTTTGGCTACGCAAATTTCCTTTGTTCTCTTGATCTGTTCACCGATTCATATTAACTTATAGACATTTTAATTAGTCATTTATTGACAAGTTATTCTTTATAAGAAGGTTTGATTGTTTTAAAAAGTTCTTTTCTATAGTTAGACTATCAAAATATCCTACAGAGGGTGGTTAAAAAGTTGATATAAGTAGAAAGATGCCAAGAGTGAAATGCATTTAGATACAATTGCTCAAACAAGAACATCTATGCTAACATCAACAATAGGTTAATGTAATCTAATATGTATTTAATTTCGTCAAGTTTAGCAAATAGGCAAACTAAAGACGAGTGGTCAGTTTCGAGATACAACACTCAAACTTTGTATCTGAACATCTAACATTTGAAATGACTTTGTAATTTAGCCTCGAAGCGAATGTACTTTATTGGAAACTCAATTTTAGGTTTTTGATTGTGTTCCCACTCTGTACAATATACTGGCATTCTGATAATAGCAAACAACTTTTTAGTTCAAGCAAAACTTTTTGTAAAGAATGAAAAACTATTTTTTTTTGCAAGTATAGTTGATTCCATCCGGGGACATACTGAATACATATATGTAATTCTGAATTTATGCCATTTAACAGTACATAGCAAATTCGCGACATGATTACGATGCGCTTACAGTAAATTGGTAATTATAGATGTAGGTTTAACACATACACAAATATTTCAAATTAAAAGTACGTAGGAATAACATATCGAACATTAATGCCTCAACAACGTGATCTTTCACATCACCTTAATATAATTTAAATTGTCACCAAATACTTAAGTAATCAGTAATAAAGTGTTGGTTTATTTGTAGCCTTCAGCGTCGATAAAAAAACACAAAAATCCATTCACCAACTTTCCACAAAAATACTCACCAAAAAAGGACCATTCATAAATACGATTAACTAAAGAGAAACCAATCCATAAAAATTCACAAAAATTATCCAGCACCCACAAAAAGCCCTATAATAAAGGTTTCATTAGCAGGAATGTCTTTCACTTAAACAGCTTACTTGAGATTAAAAACAGATTTAAGGTGCTTTTTCCAGTATTACGAATAATTCAGAGGTGTTGAACTAAAAAATAGAATAAAATTGCATCACAAATCTGCCAATTTGAATTAATTCAACTCCACCGTCTATGTTCTAGGTGTTTATCTCGAAATGCTCCACACACTAGATCGAGAACCATAAACAACTATCCTTCGACACATAAATTCCCTATTTAAGTTGAGGTGAAATTGAAATTTCACAAAGTCTTGACAAATTCTCTGCTTCTGTACAAGTTGCTATATTCTATTTCCTATCTCTAAGCGACTAAAATAAAAAAAGACTAATACCAACACAATGTGACGCAATGACACTCAAATACCTTGTCAGAACTGAAAGTTACTGCATCACCGCATTGCATCGTACGACAGCCAACGTCATAGCTTTACAAAGCAGGCACACAATACTGCGAATCTTAACATAGAACGTCGGATGAGTTATGAAAATTTCAAAATATTATGTATACATTGACATTGAAAACCCATATTAATTCTTAATGAACAGCAGCTGCCAGTCACGTTTATGATACGAGAGACACAGCCAATCCTTACCCTTCAAATACCTAACCTTCAAACGTCAAAAGAACAGCTAAGTCTTCTTCTTCTTCTTCCTCTTTTTATAGGCCAGTGACCTGTTTTAACCACAAAGTGATTCTATGAACCCTCTTTACCATTAGGCCGGGTAGGTGGCTAACATTGCCAGTACAAATCGAGGAAGAGTTCCCTTGTTAGGGGTTAACGACTACCGCAGGTGTTAGCGTGCTAGCCGGAGAGCGTACGATTTTTAAACTCTAAGAGTCGTCAGGATTCGAACCCGGGTCGGCCATCTGAAAGGCATTTGTTCGCTGGGCCATCCGCTCACCATCAACAGCTAAGTAAACATTTTAATTGAACTCGTTAAACAGCAGAAAGTCATCACTACGAAGAGACAGTACGCATAATTCCTTGAGTAAACGCAGTTAGCAGTCTCGACAATAAGCAAAACTGCTATTTCATGATGATCGTTCGGGACTCATAATCCATACTGTGCGTTTAGGGCAACTTGGTTAGGTAGAATATGCCCCAATTATAGGCTAACGTCAAGATATACGCAACAAATCTCCCAATAACGCCGTAACACTCACTACCTTTTTAAAATTTCGATCGTACATAGTTTTGTATGCACCTTAGGCGTAACCAGCGCTTTTTGCCTTGGTCGTGTTATAGCCCGAGGTGATGAGCACCGAGGGCTATAACGTTCACACTGCGAGCCAAAAAACGGCTGTTTTACGCCCTTGATACAGAATTATATTACAGGATTTGATATTTGTTGATCTATGACTTTAGTAAATTCATGGTGACGCCAGAAAGTAGATTTCTATTTCGGATTTATTTTAATAAATGTCTATTTTAAAGATATGTTTTAAGTAAGCGCTATACATGGCATGAGCTAATTCACTCTCTATTAAAACGAAATTAAACATTATATTTCTTTTATTCTTTTTGTAATCTGAAGTTCCAAAATTAGCCTGCAGTTTTTTTAAAGGAGCAACTTCGCAGAACTCGGACCCAACGACTAGCTGGCTGGTTAGGTTTTGCGTCAATCTGTGTCAAAACTGACGCAAAACCTAACCTGCTAACCTCGAATTTGACATAGACTTACAGTGCCACCAACAATACACTTCAGTATTGCCAAACGTAAAACGAATGGCCGTAGCTATGCAGAAAAGAGTTGCTAATGAGAAAAGTATCACATTTCTCAACGAATTTGAATGGAGAAATGTAGTACATTACCACATGAAATGCGATAAAATATATTTTACTAATAAATGGGGAATAATTTATAAAGAGTTTCGCATTTGTTCTATGAGCTATACCAGAAGTGTAGTTTTCGTTTACAAAAACAAAGGTCGCCTGTGCGGCTGGCGAGTTGCCCACTAAATTGTTGTGCGGTTACCCCGTTCCGGTGACGTCACATCCCCTTCTGCGAGAAGCAGAAACTCGGATAATCCCAATCGTGTAACAATCAATAGAGAAAATGTAATTTAACGCTCTTTAATTTCTTTCTTGCGGCCGTTCGCAACCTACGCGTTCTCGTGCAAATGAAACGATAATAAAAACAAATCGAAAAAGCGGCACGTGCTGCCGTCAAGGACTGGATCAGAACCTTTTAAGCAAATCTAATTGAAGGTCCTCGCCGTGGTTATTATAGGGCATCGCTTTTGCGAGTATTTACGGCTTTAGGATATGCGACGCAGTACTGCGTTTAATAACGGAAAAGTAAATATTTCCTTATCGTTAAGTGAAATTCCAGAAGATGGAAATTCTGTTTTTGAGTAAACACAGTGCGCAATAATTTTGGCAGACTCCGTGTTTGAGCATCGAATGTTCAGTATTTTAACTGCCTTATTCCCGTTTTCTTAAATTTTACTTTGAAATCGAACTGCCAATTTTCACAAGTATTGGTGCTTACGAATAAAAATATTGCGTGGTTTGAAATCAATACGGCTGTTATGTAGCGCCTACATTCGTAGGTAGGTGTAGATCGGAATTGCCTTGGCAACCTCAGAAAACCCTTATTAACGCACTCACTTTTCTCGTGCTATAATTAAATCAGAAGTTGGCCAGTCTTATTGTTATAGTGTAAGGCAAATAGTCATTTCCATATCTTTTTAAAATTCAGTATGAATAGTACATTTTTAGCATACACACATCTAACGTTACAAAATATGTGCATATTTACGATATGGCACGAACAGTTTCTACTTTTAGTAAAATTAATTACGTCTTTAACAAGTAATTTTTTCTTAGAAATTTTGTAAATCCGTTAGGTCAACACATTGCAATAAAGAACATTTAATTATAATGATAACTCTCACACCATTGTTGTTGCTGAAAACTCCGAGCAGTTGACATACATCACCAAAGTCCGATTTGTTTAGAAATTCTAAAATTAAACTAAACCAACAATAAAACGGTCAATTTTGGTGTTCTGTTCCAATAGATACCAACTTTTCAATCTAGACCGGAGTAGCTTGACACAAATCCAACCATAATCTTAGGGCGGCTTAGGAGAGCTGATAGATTTCTATAGCGGGCGAGGTAAATTTTTCTTTTGCGCCTTGGAACTAAGTTGTTTAGGCAACTGTAGATACACCACTTTGTTTTGAATGACAATATCGAAAGCGGATTATTTCGCTAAGTACCTTACCTGTTAATCTATTACATGTGACGAAGCTTCTATTTATAACCGAGTTAGCCCAATACGTCCTTACATTTGTTGCCGAATAACCAAATTATTGTTAGTCAGTACCGTTTGTTTTACATAAATTAATAAAACCTGACCCACGAAAATAATCTTGTTTTGCAATAAAATATAGGTAATTAGTAGAGATCATTCTGAAAATAAGAGTTAAAAAAATCCAGTATTTATTTGATACATCTAATAAAGGAATGTTCATTCGTAATATAACAAGGGTGAGATATACTTACTTTTTCACAAGCCAAGAGTCGAGTGGAAGTTGCAATGAAAATTCCAGTGTTTTGATTGGTTGAAATTTTATGAGGTGAATATTCAAAGGAATTCAAAAGGATTTAAACATACTGAGACATTGTAGCACTACACAGGAATTTGAAAACATGAGTTACTATTATAAATGGGAAATTGTGAAAGTACCGTAATTAGTCCTCACTGCCTTTTCTAATTAGGGGTTCGGGATATGTATAAATACCAAATTATTTTAAATTTTTTTAGTAGGGAATTGGGAATATGCTTGTACTAGGAATAGTTTATTACTTTTTTTATTGAACATGTTCGTGGTTTTTCTAATAGTTTGATGAAGTTGATATCTAAAATCAATTTTCGTTTTATCCTGTTCGCATTGAAATTGGAATTATATAAGCTTTCAAGCAATAATAATTTAAAAAGCAATAATTTGTGTATATCTAGGCACTCAAGTTTTACTTTTTAACGCGAATGTAGAATTTAGTTATAAAAGCAACTAAACCGTAATAAAAAAAATACAGCTATATAATTATGTAAATTTTAATATTCATGAAAGGATCAAGTTCAAATTAAGGAAAATGTGTAATTTGTTTATATATTCAGTTAGTTTTATTTTAAATATGTAGGTTTTGATTGTTGTTGATAAATCAGTCTATTTAATCATGATAATAATAATAGTTCGTATAAAAATTCAAATTTTTTATACACATGAAGTGGTAATACTATTTCCCAAAAAGTTGTACAAAAAATGCGTGCACAATTCACAAAAGTAAAACAAAAACTAATTCTGTTTCGGCTGACAATTTCCGTACATTTCAAATTTCTATACAGGTAGCCGATTTCTACTAATGCAATAATAAGTTTCCCGGCAACAAATGTATTACAGTGTTGGTTAACAATTAAATAATAGTTTTTGATACACTACTACAGAAAATAATTAATTTTGTCATGTCGGCTATACCGAACTGTTACTCAACTTGTTTTACATAAACTAATCCTTGTAAGTTGCATATCAGGTAAAGCAAATAACCTGTCAATTACTTGTAATCTTTAGGTAGTCTGCTTAGTGATTGTCATTTGGGCTGCCTACATTTCAAATATCTCCTTGATGTGAAATACTGAATCTACCATTTTACATTATGTTTGCTCACGATTCTAATTGTAAATAATTATTTAATAGAGATCTCTCATCACCAATTTATTCTAAATTGCAATTAAATTTCTACTTGGAGACAAAATTTTCAATTTTTAAGAGCAATTTTGATATATCAACAAAGCATTAAAAAATAATTAATTAAAATTTACGATTATCTAATAAATATAGGAAAAAATCCTCTCGTAGTACTAATTCTATTGCAATTACAAACATACTAAAGCAAAGAACATTTTTAAAAATTAATTCCTATTGTAATCGTGAACAATAGTTTAGCAATTTTTGGCTCTGATTCACAGTTCACCGCGTCTGTCTTAAGAAGCCTTAACACAATTGCAAGGCTCTTGCATTGGGCGCCAAAAGTTTATTTCTTTTAGCTCTGATCAGCTTCTTTGTGGTTGGTGTCTTGATCAGAATACTGTAACGAAGATTGATTATCATTTTATTTAGTTAATATAACGGGTGTTCATAAACAGTCGTCATCCCAGTTGCTTTGAAAAACAAAATGTTATATCTTTGATTGATTCGTGCAACACAATGAAACGTCATTGAGTACTGTCATAGCGCAGTTTTTCTCAATTATAATAGACATACGTTTTTGAAGTCAAAACCTACTGGGATGACGACTGTTTATGAACACCCGTTAGGTATCTGGATGTACAATAATTACAAATTAAGTGATTACGGTGCGGGGCCTAGAAAGAGAAAAACTAAAATCCGAGGGGGTGAACAACGGTTCGGCCTCCTGGAGGGTGCGTAATGCCAGGCGTTGAGAAGTTCAGTCTGGACGAAACTGTGGAGGTGGTCAACAATGGAGCGGCTTCCTGGAGGAGAAGAGTAGCGTCGGGAAGATTCCCGATGCTCGTCCGCCGAGGATGCTTTTGTACTATGTGCGAACTAGGGGTTCGACTGCAGATATTGGATGCTAAAGCTTTAGGCAAACAGGGGTAGTTCAGTCTTAAGCTTGACTGCCAAAGCTCTTAGGTATGAGTAAGTTCGACCTACAGAGCTGGCCTCTCGTTTGCTGCTCATCTTCGCGGTATTTAAACACCTTCCGTCCGTTACTTTCAACGGTCGACGTCGCAATGTGCATTTTAATATTTTAACGGCATGTAAAAAGGCCTAACTTACTGTATGAACTTATTTTTACAAAATTATGAGAAATGCAGGTCCGTATCTAAAAAATTTTCTGATGATGATCAGAAAAAAGCTCGAAACGTAATTAAACCATAATATGTGGTACATTGTTGAATTTAGAGTAACAAGGGCTTTGCAAATTTGGCATCACAAAACCAGAACCGTATTTAAAAAAATAAAGTTGATGATGGTTTCTCAAAGACGAAACGTCGGATAAAAAAAATTATAACGTAATCATTAAGTCCACTAAAAGTTGCTATAAAGAAGTTTAATCAGTTTCGCTCTAACTTTAATATTAACGCCAGAAAAAAATAAAATCCAAAAATTCGGTTTTTTGAGATAATTCAAAAACGAAAAATCATATCAAGAATTTCTAAACGTTATTTTTTTAGTCCTTTAATTTCGCAACTTTCTTTCCATTTAACCAAATTTGTATCTCTTACCATTACCGAGATCCCCATACTGGCCCTCCTTATCTTGGACACACTGTATTTGACGAAAAAATCTAAAACGAAAAATTTATAAAGATTTTTATTACGGAATTAAAAATGGCATTACCCACTGAAATGCATCTTAAATTGCTAGTATAACAATATTTCTTTAATTGTAAACTTGGAGACTCCTGCAGTCTATTACATGACCCGCATGCACTCAGCATACTTGCATTTCCACATCAAGCCTAGAGATGCCAACCGCTAGCTGGTAACCTTTCAAGGGCGTTTTTATAAAGCCTGGCGCCGGCAAAACAGTCAGCAAGCTTTCTGTGGGAGCATCTCGGGAAAGATCCTCACTGCTAAAGCTAAAATGTGTACGTTTTTCGTGGTCCACAAAACACTAGAATGCGTGTATTTTAACACCGGCGTAAAAGAAATCCCTGCCGGTTTCACGTTATACAGCGTACTAAGAAAGCGCAGCTGTTGTTATATAGAAAAAAAACCAATATAATCCTAGCGGATAGTATATGCTGGGGAGAACACTTGTACGACTTCAGAACAAGATTATCACAACAAAGTTCATCATTGTCCCAGTCCCTCCTAATAGGACTCTCCTCGAGATGAACTTCTTGGAAGATGTCCAGAAGATGCTACCAGTTTTTAGGGGAACTGAATATGGCGTATTCGTTAATGTTTTCGAAGTTAATTTGCAAAAATGCCGACACTCGATGACTGTCCGTCAAAACTAAGAAACTCTTTGACCTGGACGAGGAGTCCGCCGCAGCCCCAAGCTATCGTCGCTAACACCATCTCTGCTTTCTACCCGTAAATAGACGGTGGAGCACCTCTGGCCAGCCAATACATTTTTCCACACTTCCCCTGGAGGAGCATTGATGACACCACCATAAATTTCAAATCATGCAGATGGAAGACTTCGAGCTACATCGCAATGAGGGACAAACCCTTGACCCAGCTCACCTAAAGAGGGTCAATCAATTAATCACTATGAACTTTATCGTTTTCTAGAAAGAGAGGAAAGTAACCTTGTTTGCTGAATATTCACCAATGGCGTACGAGGTTCCCGCCAGAGATAGCCTCGGACCAGAAGCCGATGCAGCCGGTACGAAGAAGGGGAGACGGACAAAGAATTAATCAATCCTGCCACCTACGTCAGGACGCCTTGGAGACAAAGAAGGAGTTTGTGGCACCGTATGCTCGCAGCTACTACACGACCCGGATGGACTTCACATACTTGCATTTTGATCTCAAACCGAGGAATAAATGCCACGTGAACCACTCACTTTTCAACGGTGTTTACTTAAAGCCCCGCACCCGCAAAACGGTCAGAAATCTTTTTGTGATAGTATTTCGAGAGAGAACCTTGTACTTCTTAGGCTCAAGTGTGTGTGTACTGTGTATGCATTTTGATTGTTACCATTGATTTGCTTTATATTTGTCTGATTATTTATGTTTTGTTTTATTGCTTTTGTGCTAAAAGCAGTACCACATGTTTTCCTGAATAAGGGAGCCATGTAAAGAAGTTCTTCACTTTAATTCCACATCCTCCTGACAAACTGTACTACATGGTATTTATGTGTTATAAAACGCAACGAGAAGATATCTCAGTCCAGTAGAAGCGTTAAAAATGGTTACCCTAAATATTACGTGGGGTAGATTGTGGTTCAACACCTCAATATTATTCATTCTATAGTGTAGACCAGGGTTTTCCAACTTGGTGGTCGCAACCCCCAGGGAGGTCGCGAGGGATGTGTCAAGGGGTCGCGAAGCAAGTAGTAAATGTTCTAACAACAATATTTTTACTATATAAATGAACACTTTATTTAAATACATACAATACACGACACAGAAACTATTCTAGTTATTTACGTACCAAGGGCGCAAGAAGGAGTTTATTACTGGCTGCGTTAAAATTATATCCCCAGGCGTAGCTGCGGTCTCGAGCACAACAACGGCCATAAACGCCAGTTATGTACGAGGTGCATACATTTTATGTACGGCTGGACGGAATTGGTTACTCTATACCCAATTTTTGTGGGCCTATTGTGCCACTTTATGAGTTTAGTGCCTTGCGTGTTAGTTTGACAAGGAATGACATCATAGGTTACCAACATTTATAAAAATTTTAAAATGCTGGTTCTATTTGTGAATATTCCTGTCTGAACATAAAACGTTGTATGCACCTCGTGCACAACTAGCGTTTATGGCTCTTGTCGTGTTTTTAAGCAACGGGCCATAAACGCCTTCTTATGCTCTTGGTATATAAATAACTATTTAGTAGAGACCGAAATATTCATAATTAAAACTAAATTTATATTTTTTATAAACTTTAGCAACCTACGATGTCATTGTTTGTCAAACTAACAAACAAGCCATTAAGCGGGCCGTAAAGATAGAATTAGAGCCCAAGGCGTAGCCGCGGGCTCTAACACCACAAGGGCCATAAACGCTTGTTATGCACGAGGTGCATACAACATTTTGTCTACAGACCGGAATATTCACAATTAAAAGCAGATTTAAAATGTTTATAAATTTTGGCAACCCAATGTCATTGCTTGCCAAATTGACAAACAAGACATTAAGTGGGCCGTAAAGTACTTTATGGCCCTTGCGCTGTAGAGTGACACGTTACGACCTTAAAAATAGGATATAAAGTGACCAATTTCGCCCGGTTGTACATAGTAAAAAAATAAAAATCAGTGTGAAACTTGAGAATGTTGAGAGATTTCAATGTTTTAACCAGAAAATTTCCAATTTTAAACGTTGCTCAGACATAGGGTGTCGCGACGTTAAAGTTAATAAAATAGGGGTCGCTCGTACAAAAAGGTTGAGAAATACTGGTGTAGACTCTATTGTCAATCGACTGGTAAAACCGCATTTGAACAGATTAGTAGAAACTTATCTAAGTGGCTGGTAAATTATGTTCAAATAGACTCTCCTAACATTCTAATTTATTCCATTAGATAGAGAGCTTTCCTAAACATAATTTTAAAATTCAGCTCTATGTTTATGCATTTAGTAATAGCGGGAAATATAAACATTTCCTATAGTCTCAGTTACGTTTAGTGCAGCTCTAGCTCAGTAGTTAATATAGATCAAAGCTAATTTACATTACAATAAGTTATGCAAATGCTGGTACAGTTCCAGCAATTACACGAATTCCAAGTAAACCACAACATACATATTTTGTTAATTAATTTGAGTTGACTTCTATACACGGCTTGGTTTCAGTAAAGAATTAATAGAAAGTGAATGATAGAGGGCCACGCTACCAAACAGAAGATATCAGCATTAAAGGCAGCGTTTCTACAATAACGTGTCCCCGGTTTCGGAAGTTTTGTTAAAACGCGTACTGGCATACTTGCCGCTGGGCAGTTTTTAGGCTTTATATTAAACTTCTCGGTCGTGTATGGCCATATATTAAATAAGCAGTGGTAGGTCCTTTTGGAAAATGGTTACTGTAGACTGTAGAATGAATATTTCATGTTTGTTAGAAATGTTTTGAAATTACGGCGTTTAAAAATAATTTAATACAACAATAGTTATTCGCCTGACGACTCTAAGCAGAGTAATTACAATTAACTTTTTAAACTAATGCGAGTTTTATATTTATTTCCCTTTCCGATTCCACCACAATAATTTATGAATTATAAATCGTAAACAAAGGAACGGTTCAGCAAGCATTTTAACAATCCGCCGTGACGGCGTCGTCGTCCGGGATTGACGTCATTGAAACCTTTTCGAAAACCCTTGACTTCTGTTTGGTGTGAGGGAAACTGAAAACGGGTAATATAAATGACAATATTTGAACATTTGAAGTGTATGCTTGCCTTTTAATAATTTCAATCGCTAATTGCATATATCAACCGTTTGAAACAGTTAAGACTCGAAGAAGATATCTGAACAAAAAAAATGCTTCGAAACACATTGATAGTTGCAAAATTTAAGTAGTATTTTGAATTTTACTAATTATTTTTTCTGTTGTGAATCCAATTAATATAGAATGGTTACTGATCGCCTTAAACTTTCTTTTGTATGTGATATCATTTGTAAAATGTCACGTGTATTGTTTTCGAGATAAACAATGATTTTCTTTTAATAAACGTATTTACTCGAACTTATTTTTCAAGTTTTTCTTCCCGCAGTCCTTCGATGGGAGGTTGGAACACAGCATATCTGTTTTTATCTTGTTGACAGCAGAAGACCTACAGTCGTTGGTGTAATTCCCTAAACCACATATCATTTCCCATAGAGAAGTAAATAACAAGCAGAAGCTGCTGTTACCCAATGCTCATTTACACTATATTGTAATGATACTAAATTATGACATACACAATTTATTCATTAGAAATTTATGATAACTAGTGTAATGCAGCATACAGGATGTATGATAAATTTAATTAAAATATTTATATCCAGCTATCTAATGTATATCATGTGATATAACAGTTGTATGTTTGGCAGCCACAAGGTTATTTTTAGTAATGAAATAACTTGAATTCAGAATCTACGAGAAATAGTCACGTTAAGGGTTAAATTCTCATTAATTGTGAGAAAGTAATCATTGTTGATTTGATACTTAGTAGTAATAAAGCATTCTCTACGATCAAATTTGACTTCAAGTCACAAATATTATTCAAGTAGCTACATAATTTAAGGTTATTTGAATTTATTTAACGTAGTATATTCTATTGTAAATATTAGAATACTACGAAGCTAGTAAAACCAGTAAAAGTGAGTGTCGTGGTATGCTGTAAAACAGTCTATTCGAG
Organism: Agriotes lineatus; assembly: GCA_940337035.1. Classification (NCBI taxonomy): domain Eukaryota; kingdom Metazoa; phylum Arthropoda; class Insecta; order Coleoptera; family Elateridae; genus Agriotes; species Agriotes lineatus. The sequence goes on from CALNHX010009978.1 coordinate 12,132, forward strand.
TAATATAGTTTTCAAAGAGCTACAACGAGCTTTTGATTTGATCGGGAACAACCAAGAGGGGTTTGCTGACTAGAATCTGTCCAGTTAGAAGCTGAGGTAGAGCATTCAGGTACAAGAAACAAACATTCATAAAGTTAGTGACAATTTCTTACAAAATAATAAGAAATTATAAAGTAAGTTTGGAGTGCCAACTATTAAAACCATTGCAATTATATTTAGAAGATTATTATAGAATATTAATTATTTTTCTAAATTATATTTGTGATTTGAGTACATAACGTTTTCGACAATTATATTTTGAAATTTGAACATTTTGAAGGCAGGATTTACATTTAATTTAATCAAGTTTGGTAATACTAACAATTGATTAAATTACTTTTTGTCAATCTGGATTTTATTCTGTAATATCAGATAATACTTCTATATGCTACTAACACATTGAACGTACGAATTTAAGTTTATGAAGTACCTGAAACTTGCACTTGATTCATAAAATCAAATAATTATTATATTTTAAAAGAAATTTAGTCTTTAGATATAGAAGTTGTTAGTTGAAGGTTAACCCATTCAGCTGGGAATTAAGAGTTTCATTGCTCATAAAACTAACTAGTCGTGGCTTAAACAATAATAATTACATGACATAATTTCAAATGTCAAATTGATTTAGGAGTTACGTCGATTTCTACTTATCGTATTAAATAAACTGTAAATGATAGTATTTCTTTACAATAATTAGTAAAAGAGTATATTTAATTTGATACTACAAGTGTAGTTGATAATTATTACAATTAGTACCATAAGTGGGACTCGTGATAGAAGATATTTTACAATTGGCTTACAACGTGGAGCTTAGATATATTTCACTACGTCAGTACATATCGATTGTAATTTAATTCTTAACAATAAAATGAACAACATTGGTCAAATATGTAAATTATGTAATGTGATTTATCATGTTTGTATATGGAATAATTGAGTTAGTAGCCTTGGTTATTTAAAATAAATATAAAAATTGTTTTTCCAGAATGGAATCAAAACGCTTGTACTTCCCAAATTGGGAAAAATAAATACAATTTTGGCACTAAAAATATTAATTTGTCGTTTCATTGAGTGAATAAATGCGTGGCAGAAAAACCACAACTAAATAAAAATAAAAAACGGTATATAAATTCAGAAAATATAACTTTTGCGATACACAAGAAAAGCGTCCGAAGCACAATGGCCACCCAAAGGCAGTTTCTAAGCGCGGGAGTCTTTACGAGGCACGAGGACTTTATCACACAGAAAGGGCTAGGATCCCGTTTCTACTCGTAGAGCTGCGAGATTGCCGACGTAAAGGCGGTCCATAGACTACGAGGTTATCGAGCTGTGTAGAGCCTGAAGGAAGTGCCGCTTTAACGAGGCTAACCATCGAATCCCGTTCTGGCTCTACATGCACCGTCGGGGGCTACCTGAAGCTCACTTTGAGGATCCATGTAAACGAGTAGGTACCTGCAGAAAGGTGGTCAATCTTGTTAGAAAACCAAGGAAAGTTAGTATTCATAGGAAGTTACGAAAATCTATCATTTACCTGTGAATTATTGTTAAAATACAGTAGAGCGTTTCGGTTAAAAAAACGTCTAATTTAAAATAGATACGGTAGAGATCTGCATTACCAACACGCCATATTTAAATGTTAAATTTAAATTTGAAAATCAGATTAAATAATTATAATTTATGCATGACCTACCCGAAAAAATGTCAATTGTATCTGAAATATAAGAAACTGACTGGTTAGAAAATGTCAATATAATTTCATAGCAAATATGTTACGGGCAGAAAAAAACATTTCTTATTATAAAAAAATTAACAATAATGTGGGGCTAATTATTATAAAAGTTAAACTTAAATCATTACATAAATAAATGTATTCTAAATGGGGCTAATAACGATAGCTAATATCATTTCAACATATATTCCGTTCAAAAAATAACAGAAATTAAGTTGAGTGAACGGAAAGATTTTAAAAGTAGTCACCAAGACCTCAAAAACCGAATGCCTTTACTCTTTTAAATTTAAATTTTAAAGTGGCATAAGCTAAATTTATGTATATTTTATTAATGGTTATTTGTAGTATTGTAATTTTAGTCCAAGTTTTTATATTGTTGTGAATGCGATCTTCGATACTCTCCGCAATGTATATTTGAAAGAACCTAGAAAGTTAAAACTAACGTAACAAATAATTGTTGCGGCAGATCTCAAGTTTTTCCAAAAATCCGCATAAAATAATAAGTATCAATTTCTACGTCAAGGTTGAGCATTTATACGGCGTATTTCAGACTCTGAGAATCAGCTTATCAAGATAGATAAACTACACCGAGGGGGTGCAGATATCTAACCTTGCATATCCAGTAGGGGCCAATCAGCTATGAGTCCAGGGAGGAGGTGCAGGAGTGCTGCAAGACTGCAAGGAGCGGTGGCGTGGTCTCTTCTCCAGGTATGAAGTACAGCCATACGAGGGAAAGCACAAAGAAACAGCTCCGAAAGCTCCCGACGAAGACTCTAAAATATCCAGTCTCTAGCTGATGGCAACTGAGCCAAAAGGAAAAAAGGCTTGAAATAATCCCAAAACACGTCGAATAACGTGCAAGGGGGATGCAAATTACATACCAGAGATGCAGGTGACACAAGTAGATTTTACTTCTGGTTTAACCAGTCAAATTTCAGCAATTACACAACTAACCCAAAAATGCTGAATTGAATTTTCGAATAGTTCGAAGGATCGGATCCACTTTTAAGTGAGCAATGAAGCAGCCTTTTGAAAAATCTCTCGCACAGCACCAGCAGCAATATTTCAATGAATCTCCAAAATGGATACAGGAAATCAAATGACATCTGCTAAGCTTAACAACAGATGGTTGGTTACCAGATACAAAGTTATGATAAATTGAAATCGTTAAACAACTAGGTAAGCGGGTGGTTCAGCGAGCAAATATTCGTCTTCCAAGCGGCCGGCCCGGGTTAGATTCCCGGCGACTCGAAAAGGGTGTTAAAAATGGTACGCTCCCCGGCTTCTACGCTAACACCTGTAGTAGTCGTTAACCCTTAACAAGAAAACTTTTCCTCCATTTCGACGGGCAAAGCTAACCACCTACCTGACTTACGAGTAAAGAAGGATCATTGAACCACTTCGTGGTTAAAAACAAGCCGCTAGCCTGCAATAAGAGGAAGAAAAAGAAGGTAAACAACTCATGGTTGTGTACTGCATTTCAAAAATTGCAATCAAATCTTTAAGTACTAGGGTGAACAATCTCCACGATAAACCATGCATTTTCCTTGTGGTGGATATGTAAGATACGATACGCGAAAAGTTTGAATAATAAAAAACTTCAACTTAAATAGCTGTGTTACGTGCTGTAAAATCCCAATAGAAGCTCCTCGGACGGGTTTGCAATCGCAGGCGACCCAACAGGCGGATGTAACGTTTGCTTCTATAAAAAATCTCCTGAAAATAATTTTAATTATTCTTTATTTGCGTATCGCCATCTACTTACATTTTATTCAAGCCTGCAACTCACGTTCACGACGCAGTCATGGTTTTCCGCAATGTCCCCCACTCCCGCAAACAGTTTTCTAGATAGCGGGAAGTCTAAAACCATATAATAGCACGAAAATCCGGCCAGAAAATTAGCATTTTGAGTCCGTCTGCCTGCAGCCGAAGAAGCTTCAGCCCCAGAGGGAAGGCTTCGGAACGCCTGCCAGCGAAGTCCCGAAGACGCGTTTAAACCCTTTGGCAGAATCGAAATCCAGCCTGGTAACTTGTAAATTCCGCTTCCCCTAGTCCAAACCTGTTCTGATTATGCACCGAAGCTGGCTCGCTCAGTAACGTCCCGAATCATTGCCCGAACATTTTCGTAGTGTTTAGGTTTGCCGTCGTGGTAAACCAGCTACATTTCCCTGGCCGCTCCGTGCTCCACGTTAAGCGTCGCTGTCTCTGTTGCTAGCTATATTTTCCCAATATCCTGGTACAGACCCCTTTTTAAAAAATTGTGACAATTCGTCGTATTTAGGAAACGCCGTCTCAGTGCCCCAGCTACAGTTCGCCGACCGTTTCGTACTTATCTTTCTGAAACCCCCCTGTATACAATCATCGCTCGCAAGAACCCCGAATTTCGCCGTGGAGCCTGTCCAGGGTACATCGCTGGCTGCAACGAAACGCCCCGTATATAGCTTTTCTGTTTTGAAAGCAAACGCAACAAATTTCCACGAAATTATGGCAGCCCGAGCGCAAAGCCTGTACGATTTGTCACAATTTGAAAAGAAGCAATTTGCAAACGTCCAGGTCATGAAGACGTACTTACAAACCTGTGTTAAGTGTTCTCTTGTATTTCTTGTTCGGATAAATTTATTTGACTACAAACTAAAAATGACATCTTACCACTATAATAAAATTATCGAACACAAACACCCAAATTTAACATTAATACTGCGGTGGTATTAGGCCCTACGGCTCTGCTCTGATTGCAGTACAATTCGAAAGTGAAATCACAAAGCACAGAGTTGGGGAGTTTTATCTAGTCGCAATGCTAAGTTAAATGTCATTCAGTAAATGCATTGAAATGTAACGTTTCGCCCAGCGCGAACGCGATTGTATAAATTAAAAATTAATTTGCGCGTTCTCCCTGGGCTTGCACCACGTTAGGTACCGGAGCACCGTGCCGAGAGTGCGACGTGACGTCACCGAAAACGATCGCCCCAACACCACTGCGCACCTAGACCACGAATCCCCGCTCCAGCGACCTGATACGAATCTCTGATTACGCCCGCACCAGGTATAAAGGGAGAAATCGAAACCGCAACAAGACAGAATTTCCTAGAATCTTCCCAGTCCTCCCGCCTTGCTTACGCTCTCAGGAAAGTCCCCGGACTATTCGAGAGGATCCCGACCAGACACCCAAGCTCCCGGACGTTAGGATTGTTGCAAAACTCTCCAACGTTATTCCCTCGAACTCCTGGACGTTAGGATTGTGGCAAAACTCTCCAACGTTATTCCCTCGAACTCCTGGACGTTAGGATTGTTGCGAAACTTTCCAACGTCATCCCCTCGAGCTCCTGGACGCTGGGATTGTCACTCGACTTTTCGGTGTCATCCCCCGAGCACCCAGCGACCTAGAGAGCCTACTCAGGCCCGACGACGACGACGTCAGACACCTAGTTACAAGTAGAGTTTTTCCGAACTCGCCGACGACGCCCTCCAGAGTTTGGGCACCCAGGATGCCAAGTCGTGCTCGCCGGCGACGACTCCGTCCGTGAAGCAAATTTCACGGCGCCAGGACAGCGACACAGACGTAATTAGGCCTGTTAATTACGTCTGGAGTAACTTAGCATCTCCGAAGCCGAGGAACGTGCACCAGGAGTTCCCGTCGAACGAGCCAGAGGCCGCCGCCCATAAACACGCACTCGTGAAGCTAGGGTAACCTAGCGGCCACTTTCGCCAGCGAGAGACAGCGCATAGTTAATCGAAATCCACTCACCTGGAGCAGCAAAACAGCTGGCAAGTAAAACAAATTAAATTCGTCGTCCGCCAACTAAACAACTGGAGCTCCACCGTTAAAACACCAGACGCACTAGGTATGCACACAATTTAGATTGATATTGACCACGGTTTCGTTTATTTAACAATTTCAAGATCAAGTGTATTGTTACTGTCCGCCATTACATGGCGACCCGCTAATCTGTCAGCGAGCGAAACACCCCGTTAGAGGAATCAATTTATTTTTATAAATGTTACATTTTGTTATTTCACATATTTAATGCAATTTAATTTGATGTATTTAGTTAAAGATTATTATAGAACGGTAAATTGTTGGTCTGTGTTTCATTCCTACGTTACTAACTGAGTTTATCACCTGGATCTTGGCATTCTGAGCTAACCTTGGGAACCAGTTTCAGACTGGGGATTGTAGCATTTAAATTAAATTAAATTAAATTAGCCCGTCAGGCTACAGAAAAACGAGATGCTTGTATTAAAAGAAATAAAATGATTAAGGAACGCAAAGGAGTTAACTTGCTTTTCACAGGGTTGAAGTCATTTATTATTAATGAATTATTAGGTTTGGCGCAGAATGAATAACCAAACCAAATTAAATAATCACAAAGGGGTTTGCCATGTGCAGGTTATGAAGCGTAGGGTTCAATTCGGCTAATTAGTACAATTTGTGAACAATTCTAAAAGGTATAAGCTAGAAAAATGATAATATTGCAACGAGCAATTAAGGCTGGCATAAAATAGCAATTGTGAGAAGCTAACAAGACATTATAAAACTTGAGGAAAAGTAGACACCTAAACTGGAGAGGAATCGAGTGAAAAGAAGACAGTTGTAAACCAAAGATCAATTATGAAGGAACTGAACGAGAAATTAATCAATGTAAATACGCGAGTGAACATGCAACGGGCCTAATAAAACGTTTAGTGGCGCAAAGACACATTGTGACAATAGAAAAATGTGGAAAATAATTTTAGAGATAACAATTATTTAGATTTAATTATTTATAAGAATGTTTAATTTAATATATAACTCAGTTGAACTTGTTTAATGTCCGTTTTATAGTTAGATTAAATATTGTTTAAAAAGGACGCTAGGAGATAATAGTTGAATAAATTAATTTATGACAAGCAGTTTTTGTACTTATATTTAAATAAAGTTTTTACCTACTTAAATATAATATTTACAAATAAAAAATATACATCGTGTTGAGCAAGTCTCAGAGAATCTGTGAGAGTGTGGGTAACGTTTTCCCCAACACAAAGTTATTTTCTCGAGGCTAGGTTGGCGTTTACCTCAATTTTACGAAGCCGGATTGCAGCTGAGAGGAGCTTTCAGGACCAAGGTTGTCTACTGGGACACATCAAGGAAGGCTGTAAAACAACGACCAGCACCTCAAACACCGAGGGAAACGTCTCCAGGAGAAGATCCAGTTTGGGGCTCCGTCCAAGGAATGAACGGTACCATCTGAAAACTTCAAGGTACTGTAAAAAGTCTATTAACAGTGTGAGGAGCCGGAAATCTGTGTACAAGCGATATATTACCGTTTGAATCCAAGCCTCCAGCTGAAGCATTTTTCCAATAATTAACTAAGTCCAGTTGTGAGGTTAGGTGAAGAGAATTAGAACCGCCAAAATACTAGAATCCAGATAAATACCTGTAGTTTGTTCACAATTTTGAATTTCCAAGTCAAAAACGTTTACTGCAAGTAAACAAACCGCTTTGTGTAATTGATAGCAGCACTCATATTTGCGACTGCGCATTTCAAATATATTTTGAACGCACAGTGGCGTACCCAGTTTAAGGTGAAATTTTTCACAAATTGTCAGGAATCCAACCCTTTGATTTTGAGTTAAGTGTCTACCGAGCTAGCGTTTTGAGATTTGAATTGCAGACAGATAAAATATAAAAGAGGGCAAAATACTATTTTATTTGAACAAAGTAATCTGTAATTAATAAATAATAATTGCTGATCTCATATCATTAGCTAATTTATATTTATTAGACCAAACCATAGCAATACTTATTTAAGCATATGTTTATTTGTTGCATTGTTGACAATCTCAGATCCTTACTAACTCGCTATGCTAGGTGTGGAATGTTCCATAAGTCAATGCAGAAGTTTGCTGTACACGAGTCACTGCTCACCAGGTCCAGAAGTCGAGCAGTTACAGTATGTTATATTCTGTGTTGCTTCTTGTAGGTCTAGACCGCCTTGGTATTAGTCGTAATATTAGTACAGTAGAATATTTTCTGCATCATTAATTTTTCAATTTAAAGAGGTTATACCATACTATTAATAGAAATTATAGCACCTTTGCAATTCCAATAATTTTGGTTTAATTAGTACTGCCGCTAATATATTTACTTTAAACAAGGATCGTGTTTGTGATCAGAACTAAATACGAAAAGTTTAGTAATAAGTCTTCGTCGTTTATAGAAACTGCTACTTTGTTGCATATAGATTTTAGGAGCTGTCCTAGATTGCAAGTTTTCCAAGTTCTCAACGTTAAAAGCGTGCCTGAAATATCCATATAAGGATTACAACACTCGCTGTCATTCTTCCTGCTTGTTTTACGCGTTTACATTGGATGTTATCACCTATCACAAGTCATAAACTAAGCGGAAATACTTAACCATGTGTACACATGAAACAATGCGGATTACGAAAGCTGCCAAACAACATTCTAAATATGTTGTAATGTTAGAGTAAAAATAATAAAAATACCTAAAACGTCTGCACTTGTTGGGTGGTTAATAATGGTCTAGAGTCGGACGATTTGAAATATAAACCGGGACACAAGCAATTGGGGAAATATTGGAACCAATGTCTTTCATAATAAAAAAAACGTGAATACCCGGGTGAATGAAAATCGATAAAGAAGTAAATAATTAAGTTTTCGCGTTCGTGATTGTTAACTTTGTTGGGGACTTTTATATCGTTGGTTTGTAATTGTTAACTTCTCCGAGAACAGCTCCCCCATAGAGAGACTTGAATGAGGTGCGCACAGTGTGTTCCTAAAATAAGCTTCTCTTTTATATAAAGTTTGTATATACTACTATACCCCTTACTTTGCTTTTTATTGATGCTATCTAGCTTAATTTAACCAGCTCGGGTAGATCAAATACTATATAACCCTGTATGGTATTAATTTTTAGATTATAACAAATTTTTGTTTAGATGAATTTATGTATAAAATATATGAAATTATTAATTATTGATTTTATTAAATTCACTCTCAAATCAGGTTACGTTCATGCATTATCAAAATTATTACACTGGATAGTATAATGAAACTTACTTTAAAAAAATATTACAGTTCTACAACTGTCAACGTCAAAAACTATGAAAGTGGAAAGTCAGTCAAAATCATATTTGTTACTTCTTCTTCTTCTTTATCGTTTCCCCATAAATGCCATTATAGCGTTGGGGTGTAGTTGGGATCCTCTATCCATCTTCTAAAGTTTTTTCTGTTCCTTGCCATGGTCCTTACTTCTTGTATGTTTCTTCCTCTGCTGTGCACTATTTCTTTTAGATTTTCTTCCCATTTTATCCTTGGCCTGCCTCTCTTTCGTTTTCCGATTATTCCCATATCCATTGTTTTTCTGGGGATTCTCTCTTCTGGCATTCTAATTAGATGTCCATACCAGCTTAGCTGTTTATTTTCTATTTCGCTCACTAACGGTATTTGTTCTAGATCATCCCTTATGCTTTTGTTTCTTATTCGATCTCTTCTAGTTTTCCCTTTGATCTTTCTTAGGTATTTCATTTCGGCCGCAGTAATTTTCGACTTATGTTTATCTCTCATCGGCCATGATTCAGATCCATACGTAAGGGTCGGTGTGTATATGGTTTTATAGATTCTTATTTTCGTATTTGTTTTTACTTCCTTTTTACCTATTAGTGTGTTGTTGATTTGATAGTATATGTTACTTGCTTTTTGTATTCTATTTTGTATTTCGTTATCTATTGTTCCATTCTTAGTAATGATGATGCCCAAATACTCATATTTGTTTACTGTTTCCAATCTTTCCCCATTTATTTGTATATTTATGTTTTCATCTTCTTCTCCTTTTGTTATATGCATAATCTTGGTTTTTCCTATATTTATTTGCATTCCCCTTTCTTCTAAGCAGGCTTTCCAGATGTTAACTTTTCTTTGTAATTCAGTTTTCGTACTTGCTATCAGCATTATGTCGTCTGCGTAAACTAGGTCGAAGGTTTTCATGGGTGTTAGCCTGTAATGACCTATAGTGGAGGGTCTTGTTTTTGTTTTACATTTCTTGATTAGTTGGTCCATAAATATGACGAATAGTAGTGGACTCAAACTGTCCCCTTGTTTCATACCTTTTTCCATATTAAAGTTTTCGGACATTTCTCCATTTAATCTGACACAGCCTTTTACCTTATTATATACACTTTTAATAGTTCTTTGTAATTTTTTTCTTATATTTAACGCTCCTAGTGCTTTCCATATTTCTTCTTTAGGCACCATATCAAAGGCTGCTGATAGATCCACAAAAGCTAGGTATAGATCTTTACCCATTTCTAATGTTTTTTCCATTATTGTTCTAATTGTATAAATGTGATCTTGTGTTTGCCGACCTGGTCTGAACGCTGCTTGTTCTTCTTCTAATTTTTCTTCTGCTTCTTCTCTTAACCGTTTTTCTAGTATTTTTGTGTACATTTTAAGAGCTACTGACGAAAGACATATTGCTCGGTAGTTTTCACATTTTGTAGTTTCTCCTTTCTTGTGTATTGGGACAATAATATTGTTTTCCCATTCACTGGGTATTGTCTCCGTATTCCATGCCTCCTTATATATTTCCCATATCCATTTTTTCAGTTTATCTCCTCCTTTCTTTAGTAGTTCCGGTGCGATATTATCCTCTCCTGCTGCTTTTCCATTTCTCATTGTCTTTAGGGCTTCTTCTACTTCTTCTATTCTTATTTCATCTTCTTCTTCTTCCTCATCTTGTGCTTCTTCTTCTTCATTTCCATGCTGAGTTTGTGTTCTTTCTTGTTCTTTAAATTTTGTCTGGTAGTGTTCTTTCCATGTCTTTAGTATTTCTTTATTTGATGTTTTTAATTCACCATTTTGATCTTTAATGTTCCTTATCTGTTTTCTTTGACTGCCTTTTAATCTTTTGATTGTATTCCAGAATTGTTTCTGATTGCTTGTATAATCTTCTTCAATTCTTTTACCGAATTTTTCCCATGAATCTGCTTTTGCTTGCTTTATTGTTTCCTTTGCCTCATTTCGTTTTTGGTGATAAACTTCTTTAGTTTCTTCGGTTCTAGATTGGTTGTATCTAATCCATGCTCGCTTTTTCTCCTGTACTTTTTCTTTCACTGTGTCGTTCCACCAACTTGTTCGTTTCTGGTTATAATTAACGGTTTTTGTGCCACATATCTGTTCCGCTGTTTTGGTTATGGTTTCTTTTAATTTTCGCCATTTTTTGTGTATGTTCCAATCTTGGCTAATCATTTGTTGCTCTAATGTATTTAGGTTTTCCGTTAATTTCTTTTGGTACTCTTCTTGTTTTTCGGTCTTCTCTAGTTCTTCTAGCTTAAGTCGCCTGTGTTTCCTAGAGATTTGTTTTTTTGGTGTTTTAAATGATGTATCGGTTATCAATAATCTATGATCTGTATTAAGTTCTGCTCCTCTAATGACTTTAATGTCCTGTACTGCATATCTCATTGATCTTGTATATGTTATATAATCTATTATTGATTTTTGTGCTCTCCCTTCAGCTTCATATGTTATTTTGTGTATTGTTTTGTGGTTGTAAAAAGAGTTACCTATTAAAAGCTGGTTTACAATACAGAAATCGATCATTCGCTGTCCATTATTATTTAATGTTTCTTCTCCTCCAAACTTGCCTATTGTTCCATATCCCTCCTCTTCTTTCCATCCAGTTCGAGCATTCCAATCTCCTATTATCATTATATGTTTATTTTTGTTTTGCATTTTTTCCATTGATATTTGTAAGTCCTCATAGAATTTGTCTTTGTCTCTCACATCTGCATCTTCTGTTGGGGCATATATCTGTATTAGTCCTATCTTTTCTTCCAGTTCGATGCTCATGGTAATAATTCTGGAATTTACAGCTTCCCAATTTACTACTCTACTTTCGATCTCAGCATTCGTTATTATTCCTACTCCTTCTTTGGCCCGACTTCCCACCGGAATTCCTGCATATCTCAGTGTATAATTTTTGGATAGATTTTTGTAGCCCTGCCCTTTCTTCTTGATCTCGCTGATACCAAGTATTCCTATTTTATATTTTTCCATTTCTTCAACTATTTCCTCCTCTTTTCCCGTAAGTGTCTTGATGTTCCACGTTCCAAATCTTAACCTTTTTCTCGCGTTTCCGTTGCCTGATTTCCGTCCATGTCCGAGGTTTCCATATAAACTCTGAATCAATTATACTCTGTGTGGGTGATTGGCCCAACGACAGAGGCCCCGTTACCTCAGGACAACTGGCCTTTGGTCCACGGCCGCTTATTGTGAATATTCACGGCAATCCTGTCTCCAGGACTTCCCCCATCCGCCGCCCGGGGGACGCGCTCTCTAGGAGTGAGGTCTCCCGAGAGATCTAATAATATGGCATAGAACAGGCTGTTAGCCTATTCCAGAAGTTAAAAGAAGAAGAATAAGAACATATCTTAACTTTTCTGATAAGACTGAAACAGTAGAAAAAACACCTAGGAATGTTAATTACATTAAATCAGAAAGAGAAAGAGAAATTCCAGTCGGCAGGATTCTAACCTACGCTCCCAGAGGAAATCTAATTTCTAGTCAAACGATTTAATCAGTAGGCGAGGAATGTTTCGTAATCCACATGCCTATCGTCATAAGAACACGTTTATTATGAGAATTTAATCTTGAATTCAATCTAAGAAATACAAACCTCAATAATTGAGTGCAGTGATGTTATTATGATATATCAATGTAGAAATATAAACCTAATAATAATTGTTAACAACCCAAAGAGGCATGGGGTAGCCTATGGACCTTATATAGCGCAACCCCTTTGTGCTTTTTTATACTTTTCTAACGTTTGTTTTAGAAATGTTCTTTTTATATTTTCTGTATCATGATATCCAACTTCAATGACCACTTTTTAGACGTGTTCAGATTTAGATGGACTAATTTAAGTAGTCTATGTATTGCCGTGATTCATGATCGAACCTGTAATCGTCAGTAGTTTGTCATATACTAGTCACATGTTCTAATATTTAATTTCAGCGCATGTTGCCTCTGATCTCAAAAACTCCATTTCTGCATTGAGTTCTTCGTCATTGGTTTTGCAAGAGCTTTCAACATTCACAACCACAAGCAAGCTTTGGTACCGCCATTCCATGATAGTAGTTTAGCAGTATTATTTCAGTAGAATAAGTTGTTACAGTTCCACAAAAGTATATATTAAATATACTCTCGCTACAACCTCGTTGCTCGTAAACGAAACGTAATCGTGTTAATTAGAATACACTTTCCGTTTCACTTTTTATCGTTTAATAGTATTTTTGCTATTAAGTGTTTTTTTGCGAATTCTAAATCGTTTTCGCTTGATCTTGAATATGTGATCATAATATTCTAATGTCAGCTTTTATTTAGCTTGATAAAGGCTTTTCATTATTATGGATTCTTTGTTTGTTGTTTTTACTTATCTCTGTGTAGTCCTGAGAAAATCACCTTCTGAGATGACGAAAATAAGTCCACACGGGAAGTCATGTAAGCACGGGATTGTAATGAACGATATTTTTCATTAAACCTCTCTGAAAACAACAAACAAAGCAAGAAATCTACTCTATTAGAAACCTTTATTTTTGAACATGAACGGACAAAAACCTATATCTTAAATTTTTACTAAATGAAATATTTATGTTACAATTTGTGTTATTGTAAATATACAATCCTTTAGTAGGCACTTCATTTTGTAGAATTGTAGTTGATGAAGTCGTAGGTACTACATCAGTATTTATTTCTTGGTTTTCCAACAATGTTTTCTGCTGTCGAATTGGTGTTTCCTATTCTGGAATGTTTGAACAATTTACGAGAAACTTCAACATTTTTGCTTCCCGATTCTTCGATGTAGCCTTCAGCCACTGTCGACGAACGCCAACCTCCATGTCCTTTTAGAGTAAGCAACTTTACTTCGGCTTCAACTAAGACAGATGCTGAACATCATCTTAAGTCGTGTCCAGTATATTATTCAGGGTTTTTTAGGTTTAAATATTCAGAAATCTGTTTTATTGTTTCAACTTAAGAAGTACTATTTAGATAAAGCTAATAGTTTGCATATGGCTTAGACTTTTAATCTTGACTAAAATAGCTATATTTTGTCTACACAGCAGATGCAAGATCAGCAACTTAAAATATTAAGTTTTGTCCATTTTTGTTTTTCGCATGTAGCTAAAGCTTTTATCATTGACAAAAATTGCTAAACTTTTAATGCAGTAGATACAGGGTGAACCACAAATACAGGCTAAGAGTAATGCTTTTCTTTAAAATTTTCAAAATTTTAATTTCAAAACTTCCAATTGCGCGAGAAGTTTTGTGTATAGCTCTCTACATATTTTTTATTTACTCCACTGATTTTTGTTTATTTCTGGTGCTTCGTAGGGTTCTCATTACTCATTTAATATCTGTAAATGTTACTAAAGAAGAATATATTATACAGTTGTATGAATCACCATGCATTTACATTTTGTCACTAGATACTTGTACCTATTTAGTTCACATTTAGTTAAAATCTTTTGTTCCAGAATTATACAATTTGGTATTATATGACAACAAAATGTTGACAATGTTTTTCACGTTAATTGTTTTACATAAAAATTATGTCTGTACGTCTTTTATAACAATTTCATGTAAACGTACATCAGAAGTAAATTAGTATTCAATTGGCCTTTATGTTACCGTTAACGATACATCTGTAAATAAATGCAGGTATTCCGATCCGCCTTTGAAATTCTAGTAAGAAGCTAGCTTGTGAAAAGCCTCGAGACGGCGTAAAACTTGACTTGTCGCATATAGCAAGCGGTGAAGCAGAAAAAGGATGTCACTTTAGTGCAGATCTCTCCGGTTGACCCGCTACAAACTCTGCAAAAGATATGACAAACAATACATATGTAACATCTGCAGCTGACCGTAGCATACATTCTGTTTTTCGCTTTGCCTAGAACTTGTTTATTGATACTGCAACGTGTACTTTTATCGAAATGATTGGACGCTAGCCAAGTACTACTATTTTAATAGATGCAGTTATCGATATTTGTAGGTTATATAATATGAAATTAGTGTCCTAAATCGAGCGTATGCTTTCAGTGAACCTCACTGCTATATCAGCTATCGTTTGAGACTCCTGCTGACAAAGAATTTGAGATAAACCTTAACCACCTCTTTATTAGCAGGTAGCAAATACAAATTGTCAAGATTTTTTAGATATCGTCATGAACTAGAGGTCTGTAATTTACGAAGAAACAAGGCCAACGAAGGTCCCTCAGGGTAACCACTAGACATGCGACCGCATTTTGGAAGCCGTTGTTCGAACTCCGTTTCCTTATCTGCACGTAATCAAATTTGGATAAACCCTCGTCCTTCCTACTTCATAAATTAAGCGAGCCAATACTCAGGGTTTACTATTTATATTTACATGGGGTTCGGGCGTCAACTACCATTTATACGAAATTGGAAATGTGAAGTAGGGTTGGTTGTTCTGAACGCAATCGCATTGAAAAAATAAAGAATTAATGTCTTCTTTACAAACGCCTTGAATAAAATTGGTTACAAGTAATTGCTGCTCAATACACATTTCTTTACAAATAAAGTAAATAGCGAGAATCTGCGAAAAAAATTCTATACACATTCCTACTGTAACGGTGTACACTCTATGTCTGCTATTATTACTAAATTTATAGCCGTTATTACTGACGGTACTTATTGTAGCTCCAATAAACTAAAAGTTGTATAAAGGCTGGAAACCTCCGCTTCACACATCGAAATGAAACAACGCCATGAACTTCGAACATTTGTTATACTTGTGCGTGATTACACTACATCCACCTACAAGTCAAACTTTACTTGTACTATTGCGGAAAAAATATTTCGCACGATACTTAATTTAGTTACTTGGTTTTATCCACAGTGGCTTTAGTGTGTATCTGACTATCTGAGTACTTGTCATTTTTCACATTTTGGGGTTATTGTCATATTACTAGCTTTTTCAGGTTATGTTAAGAAATGGTGCTTCTTCCACAACCAACTTCATCTGCCACACGGTGCAGTGACCATCCCGGTTCTAGTTTTGCGATAACAACGCCTTTCTCGGCCTCGCTTAGAACGTGATTTCGCATTTTATGGTAGAATGCCAGTGTTGTACAACTGACAATTTAGTTACTTTAGTCCACTTGATAAAACCATATATACTCAAAGCAAACAAACCGTGCGAACTATTCTTTTCGCAATAGTAAGTTAGATGATTAGAATATCACGATGAGTAGGCGGGGTCTTTCTTAGCAGTGTATTAAAATTATATATTGTAACGTCGTTGTTATATTAACGTTATTTTAACTAATATAAAATGTTTAAAGGATCGTAACATCATGTCTATGTTTCACGTTAACCGTTGGCCAAAACATCATTTAAAATCACCGATATAAAAACCCCAATAAAAACCGTTCCTATCACTTTGTCGTTATATCGACGTTAAGTTTTGACTAATAATCTAAGAGGTACTTTATTTTCATAATATTTTAACGTAATATGAAAAATGTTAATTTGTCGTGTTTTTATAAACATAATAGGGAGTTTTTGCATAACGTTCCGATAAAATGACGTACCGTTAAAGCTTATGTTACCTAGCGACGTCAACGTTACAGCCAATCCAAATTAAATTTTTTGAGTTTAACGTAACGTTATTTTAACGTGACGTGGTGCAAAATGTCCCTAGTATCAACGTTTTACATTAACTGCTAGTCTAAAAAGCTCTTAAAATCAATGTAATATTGGCGCCATATAAATATGGTAAATAAACGTCATAGCCTACACATCTAAAGAACGGACTATCTGCGTAAACAGTAAAAATAATTACTAAAAATGAACATTTAATTTCGCTTAAGAAAATGACGTTAACTGTTTGACTAAAATTAATTTTGAAAAAATAACGTATTTTCTCAGCTTTGTCAACGTCCTTTAGTATTTTAAACGTGCGCCTGCTGTTGGTGCGAACCAAAAGCCTACTAACAGCACTAAGGGTCTGCGATGCTAACTCACCTAAAAGAAATAAAATATAGAAATTGGTGGGGACCAAAATACTACCAACAGCAATGAAGGGCTGCGATGTCAGCTCAAGATCTACGTAACAGAATAGAAGTGAGAAAAGAAGTACGCACGAATAAAGATCTTGCGAGCAGCAATGAAGGGCTGCCCTGCTAGCCCATGGTTCACTTAAAAGAATAAAAGTTATACCAGAACTTATTGTGAATTGAAAGCCTACTAACAGCAATGAACGGCTGACATTTCAGCTTTAATAATTTACTTATATCGATCAGTAATAACTAATCTGTTACAGCAGCGCTCAGCTTAATTTTCGGAGCTACTATGTGCTTCATATTTAACTCATCTTTATTCTTCTGCTAGCGCAATACAGATGCGTTGGAGTGACAAAACCGCTCCATTCGTAGTACCTGGAAAGGGAAATAAATCCTCGCGCCAAATGGACTGTTTAATAGGTTGCTGTCCTACCGAAACCAAATATTAGTTAATCTCTCCTTCAAGTTTTTTCGTTAAAAAGTTAGAAAGGACTCCATACACTTTACGCTAAATTAACTTGCTATTGTCGGTTTGTTTTAACAGCAGTGTAGCATTCTGATTTAGCTTAGTTCCATGTCATAATTTAGGACCAGTTTCTACACCGCCAAGCCGCCTGAATAGTCTCCCAACCTTGCGCCGGAGCAGATCGTGTTACCGAGTCTACATTCAGCTAAAACTACTAATATATGTCGGTTTACAACATACTCAAACAAACGAAAGCTTTCGTTAGAGTTTTAATTGGTGGAATAGCAGCAGTTATCACTTAGTGTGAAAATCTACGCAAAACTAATGAATGCAAGAAAATTATTAAGTTAAAATATTGGCATATATGGCATACAAAAACCGCGGTTTTATAGTGTCTGCTGACGCTGTCCGATCTCTACACCTTTTCTCCATCTCTGTCTGTCAATTCATCTTTATGACTCTTCCCCATGTTGTTCTGGGTCTTCCTCTCTTTATTTTTTCGGGAGAGATCCATTCTAAAGTTGTTCTAGGTAACCTATCTGCGTGCATAGCCGTACCATACTAACTGTAATTCTTGTACATTGTCAATTATAGTTGTTTTGACATTCATTATTCGTCTTATTGTGTCATTCGGTCGTCTTTCCATCCTAGATATTCTAGAAGATCTTCTTAATCTTAATTTAATATACCTTGAAGATAAAGTACTAAACTTGCAATAGCTTCTTTTATTTGTCATTAAACAAGTAAAATCCCACGAAACGTGGGAATGCCTAAGTTATTAGAGTAAAAAGAGTTGAAGGAAAGCATATAATTCTAATCATTGTAGACCGATGAGCTTTTTCAGTCGCTTTTCTTCAATATTTTCTGTTTTTCACCATTCCTTGCAGTTTATTGTCCCCAGAGCGTTGAGGTTTTTACGCTGTCAAACTATTTCTTCCTTGACTTTTCTCTTTTTCTTGTTGCGTTTTGGATTTTCCTTGTATTTTCTTCAGCGTTCTTTCTAGTCCCGTTCCCATCACATGACCTAATTGTACCGGTCTTCCCTGTTCTATGATTCTTGAAATGTCTAATCATTCCTTGAGTTCCTGCTTGGTTCTCTTTCTCTATTCGTTTCCCACCATTTTTTTTTATATACGAGTTTTAATATTTTGCTCTCCCGTTTGGCCACTTGTGTTTAGCCTCCATGATTCACTAGCGTAAATCACTGTAGGTTTTATGTTGTTTTGTAAAGTTTAAATTATGTATGTCACGGGTCTGGTTGAATTTAGATATACTGTAGAGTTCATGCATATTACGGTTTCCTGTCATGGTGTTCGTGTACTCTCTTTACACAATTTCTATTTATTATGGTTCTTAGACATTAAATGTATTATTTCAATGCTTCATGTTTTCTTTATTTGGTTTTCTTATTGGTTATCGTTAGGGACTGCTTTAGTTGGCATCCTTCCCTTTGTATTGTCCTATATTTCGATTTCTGATCGTTTACTTTTATCCCTATTTTTTGGCTTCGTTATTTACTAACGTTCTTGCTCCTTCCAGCTCTTTTTTGACAGTGTTATTATTGTTATGTCGTTGAGGAAGGCTATAATTTTTTTTTCTCTATTTGTCTTTCTGTTCCGTATTATTATTTTTCAGAATTATAGAGTATACAGCATATAGCATCGAGTCTCAAATGTATTTTTCTATGATTTCCTTTAATCTGGTAGTTATTAGTTTCGCAAGTGCTTCACGGATCGCAATTGTTAAAGCAATATAACTTCCGCACTCTGACTTGTTTCCTTGTTTGTGAATGGAATATATTACTGATTTTTGTCAATTCTTGAGGCAGTTCTTTGCCTACCATATTCTAGTTATTGGAGCAGGTGTTTTTTGTATAGCTCCTATTTTACCTATTTAGTTAGCTTTGTTTGCAATTCATCGAGTTCCGCACTTTTGTTTTGTGATAAATGCTATAATATTTCTTGAACTTCTTGTAATTTTGGTACCCTATTTCATCAATTTCTTGATTGCACTGTTAACTCTTTGTTATGTTTAATCTGTTTTCAGAATGATGTGCTGATACTGCTTCCTGGTTTGTGTCTCTTAATCTTGATGTAGAAATTTCTCACTTCTTTATTGTAGTTTCCTTTGAGCATTTCTACTTTCCTGGCGTTATCCCTAATAGTTTCCCCCTTCTCGGAAAAAAAGTTATTTTCTTTGAGTTGCGTCAAAATGTGAAGGTTATATTTTTGTCTTATATTTTGTCGTATGACTGTGACGTTTGGTGGTGTTTGTACTTCATTTGCACCATAAAGTGGTCAGAAACGCAGTCTGCCCTTCTTTTGCTTGTGATATATATTATGTATTTCGCAAGCTTCTCTTCAACAAGTACATGGTCTATCTGGTTTTCGTACTCACGGCCTTCCTTGACTCTTATCTGCGCGGCAAAGCAACCTGATTGCTGGCTTTTGTTTGAACGCGTCTTTTTCCTGACTTAATTGTAGCATATTTGAAATTGCCCTGCGGCTTTACGGGCTAACAGAATATGGTTTTTGGGTTTGTGGCCTATGAAGAAATTGCGGATTGTTGTAGCCCGGGCAGTTCTGTAAAGGATTTAATTCTCGCACCTAGTTGGATGATTTTATACGCGCTTCACCTGTCATTTAGTGACACGGTAGTCCAAGTTCATCTGGGGAAGTCCGTTCTAAACTGTTTACGCCGATTCTTATCGAAAGCATCCGTGAGTCTATTTTGGGTTTTCCCTTTTCTTCAGCAACCGGTCCGGAGTTCCTGAAACTCATAGGTTTAGCATTTACCATAAAACGCTATCCCCGCGACCGAACCGTCGCCATTTGCCTGGTTCGAGCTATTGCCACTTGCATTCCAAGCTTTGGAGGTGTGGACCTCCGCTTATCTGGATCATAACATAGCAGGCAGCTAAGATCAGATTTGGTCTTCCTTTCTTTTAAATGAAATTATACAAGATGCCAGTGTTAGGGGCTCACCCGATCGCTACCAATCCGGAAGTCAGCGAGTATTGTACAGTTCGCTTCACCAATTGCGTACCTGAATAATTTATTTCCTAACTACGGCGTCTAGGTTAATTGCGACCGCATTTAATTTTAAACTGTTGTGGATCATGTTTGCACCTTTGTGACTGTTGTGTAAGCCTTTGCCGTCACGAACTGAATGTTATTGAAGTGCATCTTAAATTGGCCAATAATTTTTTGAACCTTGTGCAATTGATTAAACCCAAATTGGCCAATAACTATTTGAAATTCGTAGTAATGATTACTTGCAATTTGTACTAGTAATTATCTGATATCTGTACTGACTGCTACCGAATTAGGAACAATTAAACTGTAATACTGGCATTATGGTGTTATTATTTCTTATTGCTACCTGTGCCTGATTTGAGCCTTTTTTCAGGAAAATATGTGCTACTTGCGTTTACGAATTCTCAGTTGAATGCCTAGGTACACTTGTCATTAAATGGTATAGATTAGTTGGCGCCCATTTGGCTTTTAATCATTTGTTAGTACCTAAAGGGCTGCACGTCGTCTTCCTGAACTGGCCGGCCGGAAATTGTATGTAAGTAATCATAAAGTTTGCTTTGTTTGGCAGAATTAGCCGACGAATCGATTTTGATGCTAACAAAATATGTACTTCAGATGAACATATTTATTCCTGACGCAGTCTGCTCATAAAAGTCGTTCTTCTGATCCATGTTTGGGAGATTTTACTTTTGTTATGCTTATTTTTCGGCGTTTTCCTTTAAGTAACACATTTCAGATATGATCTTTATGGCGTCTATTTTTTCTCCACTTTGTTTATTTCAATAGAAATTCTATAATGTCGGAGAACATGCTTGCTATATTTCAAAAACGTGATTAATAATTTAAAATAAGCTACAAATACTTTCTTGCTACTCGGTTAGTTTAGCTACCTATTGAGAAATAAGCAGCAGAAACCAAATAATGACAAGTTTTGCCGAGAACATTGCAGATTCCTGTAAGTCTACCTGTTTTATTCAGAAGCTTGTAACAATCCTTGAGCTACAAGACGGGGGTTGAAAATCGATCATTACATATTTCTAGCATGTATTCCAACAAAAAATATGCTGGATTGCCTGAAGCGTACATAAAAAGGAAAACTCGAGCAGGGCGTGCATTTGTGAAATCGCAATTTTGCAATGTAGCTGTAGATTGACACGTCTTAAAATTTATATTGAATGCAAATTGGTGCAACAAGTAATGTGTATACTAAGCATGAAAAATATTTACTTTTCCTTTAAAATTGCGTTTCCTATTGTACAGCAGTTACCCATTTCTGTTATAAATCAATTGGTGGTGTTTACAGTTATTAAAATAGTTTAAACAAGTAGAAGGTTGAAAATTTAAAATGTTTTCTGGGTATAAAATTATTACGGTGACACTTTTCGTATTTTTTTTTTAAACGTCACTAATCGAGGAACCATGCTAATATGGCATATTTTTATATACATTTTGAAAAAGAAGAGACAAGGGGCACATTTCATAAAACAACTTTTCAACTTTTCACATTGCACTTTGCATTTTTAATCTCGCAAACTTTTGTGTTTAATAAAATATATCTTTGCTAATTTTCAACTGTTCACTTGCACTACATAATTTTGATGAGACTGTATTTTTCAATTTTTCAAATATATTTTTTATGTACATACATAACTTGAAAATTGCAAAGTGCAGAGTGAAAAGTTGCAAAGTTGTTTTATGAAATAGAGTCAAGGTTGCGATAAATATTTTTTAATTTTCCGCCAGCTAGGAAATCAAATTTTACAAAATATTTACTTATTTTTGACTTGCCAACTGTAGGTTCATGGTATTTCTATTCAAATTTTGTATTACCCTTGTATATATTTACATGCCATTACAAAGGCTTTCCATTAAGGATTCTGTATACGGAATAAAATAAAGCATATTTTATGCTGTTCCATTATATTCAGATGTTGACTACCGAATACTTAATATAAGTTGTTGGTGTTACTGCAAATAGTTGTATAAAATTTCCATTCAAGCAGTCTGTGTAAAAACATAGGTTATTTAGGTGTGTATAGAATATATCCATGCGGGGAACCATTTTGTTGAAAAATGTGGCCTACATTGTTTTATATAGAAGAGCAGCTGTTTTTCACAGATAATTACGCCAATGGCTCCGGTTGTGACTAAAGAAACTTTTAGGGTCGTAGAAATTAGGACTGTTTATAAACAAATGCATATGAACGTTAGGTAAAAAATCTAGCGGTTTACACGAAATCTCCTTCGCAAAAATAATGTACAGTCGTGTTCAAAAATGTATTGTACAGATACAGTTATAAGTTTATTGGTGGTTGTGTTTTTACTCAACAAAGGCTCACACTGTATCATTAACTAGGTAGATCTAGATATATACCTTCAAAATACTTGTATATACAACACTTTTTAACGTTGTGTAATAAATTCATAATCACAAATCACAAATGCTGTACAACACTTTAATGAACATGACTGTACATGATGCCAATTTGCAAATAAAAAAATTACTGTGGCTGGTGCCAGTACTCAGTTTTCGACGGTGCTACACTGGCGCTTTTCTTCTGGGCCACGAAATATGGTTCGAATGATAAGATTATGACTGCGGTATAAACGACGGGCTCACGACGGGTCCCAAGCAGCACGATCATTCAGTATATGTTGGGTCCCAACCTGAACTAAGTGCAAAGCGGTACTCTTATTTAACTAATACTTCTTGAGTTAAAGCAAAAATAGGCAATATGTTATTTTTTTAAGGTGCTTACCCTAGATATATTTAATCGACATTTTCTCGGTTTCGAGCCAGGTAGACTATAAACCAGATACTGTCGCTTTCCTCCAACAAATAGTTTTTGCTCTATATCGCAAACAGGCGGATAGGCAGACATAGAGACGGACCGGCAGATAGGCGAATTTAAAAAAAACATGCTTTTCGGTGATTTTTCACGATTACAATAGTTTCTTCGTTTATTAGACGAGGGCAGTCAAAAGGTATTAAGCGAGTTTGTAAACTCGTTGTTGTGTCAGAGGTTAGTAGTAAACTTGTTAGGCCTTTATGATGTAAGATTCTGGGCAATCTTTCCAAGCAGCATCAAACAATACAAAAGGTACACTTGGGTGCAATTTGCCGGCCGCCGGCTCAATCGGTAGTAGGGGGCGGGATTGATGTCGGTAGAGTTAATGAAGTAAACAAAATGCCCAGCGCCAACAATTTTTTGAAGGTACGACAATTGCACCCCGGTGAACTGTGGAGAAATTGTAAACTCGGTACCTAGCCGATAATACTCCCTGCAAGATGGCTCCGATAAAACAACCGGACCGTAGCTAACACAAATCATATGCAGATAATTTAAAATAGTTTAATTTCATGCAAAAATAAGCTATAACATTTTTACATTGACAATCTTAATTCTAGCATGAAATGAAGGATGAGAGCCGCCTTAATTAAGTAACACATGCACTAAATGTACTTACAGTTTGGACAAACATATACGTTACAACAAGTTAAAAATGGGCCACTTCGTCAGCGGCTCGCTGCGACAGACGTAAAGCTCTGGATCTGGGCGTCGTTGCGTTAGTGGTTCGGCGTCGGCCAAGAACGTTTTGCGGTCGTCGGTGGCCTAGGGGGCCGGCAATAACAACGCCGCTCCCACAGGTCGAAAGGCCAAACCTCGGGACTAATTACGGTACCCTCTTGTGCCCTAATTGTGCGCCGGCGACAAGGAGAAGCGGGCCCGTGAAGGCTCGACAAATCGCCTCGCGGAACGTTGCGGCACGTGGCCCGGCAGGTCCAGCGACTCCAGAGCGAAAACGCAAATTGCGGCAAACACGGCTCGAAGGCGAAATGTTGCCTAGTACGTCTTGCTGTAAGAGGGAAAACAGGGCTCTAATAGAACACGCACGGCCAGGCCTCTCAGCGTGAAATAGCTACTCACCCCAGATGGCTTTTGGGCGCAGAAAAGGAACAGCTCGAAATATGCTAACACCAAATAGATCCGCCTTAGCGAAGGAAACCAAAGTCCTTAATTGCGTTCGGGGGGCTTCATCCACGAAAACGTGAGGGCATTCCTAAGTTCATGTCTCCAACTCGACCAAATAGCCCTAAATAAGCATCCCCGAACTAGTGAATAGCACTAAAGAACTGCTCGCTTCGAAAGCTGGCGAAGAAGACGCGTAGCGAGTCTCGGCCTGCTAATGGTTTTTCCAGATAAAAGCTATCGCCAGAAGACACGGCCGAACGCCAATGCGCAACGCGCGGGAAAATAGCGTTCAAATTCAAAATTATGGCAGGCGGCGCATTCTGCACGTAACAACTCCCCCCTTACCAGAACAGAAAAATTTCGCAGAAATTTTTTTCTACACGAAGAAATCTACGCCAGACAGCTTGGTCAGACAAAAAAAGGAAAAAAAACCAGAAAGGGCATCACCCCGCTAATACGCTTACGAACACACACACTTGAAAACCCAAACCCACCCCACGATAAGGCAACTACTTGAGAAGGCGGTAGTGACCCCAAGAGGCACCCGTGGCCAGATCAACTCCACGACAGGGATCGAGACGGCTCGTCGCTGCTGGGTGAAAATGCTGCGCCGGTGAGCAGTCCCGTAACGACCCATCGCGAGGAAGCTCCAACCCCAAGAACCCCTCAACATCACCCCGTATCCTCCCAAGTACCCCCCCTGACAACTTCCTACAAAACAAAACCCCGAGGCGGAAGCAAGACCTCCACAGTTGAGGTACTGTGAGACCGAAATGGGACAACACTAAGCAGCGAAGACGGTTAGGGTTCTTCTTTTGACGCTAAAGGGGAGAAGGTAACCCCGGGAAAAGAGGGCCACAGAAACCAGAGAAGTGATAGGCAGAGCCAACATACACGCCATTCGACACACATACTGACCGAGAGACCCTGCAGCGCCCCGAACGGCCTGGAGGAAATCTCTACAAGTCTTAATCCCACTCACACCCAAGATCCATTCAGCACCAAAGACCACAATCACACCAGTTCAAAGAGAAGTAAATTATAAGTATAGTCAGGTTTCATCGCACTCGCACCAGAGGATCCATTTACAACAGAGAATACATTCACACCAGACGAGAAAGGCGAGAAGCCAGATATAGCTCATAAGACCAGAAGGCGAAGGATGAAGGACTAACCGGCTCCAATACAACATTATACAACACGAGGACATATCAGACCGCGATAGCGGATCTCTACCAATCGTTCTTCCAGAAGGCAAAATCGGCACTAGCCGAAGTAACATTCGCAATAAAAAAAAAACGATAGGGCCATACCCTAAAGAGGCCCACCCGAAAGTGGCCAAATAGTAAACCTCACCGGAGGGAAAACACGATGCCAAAATTCCTAAAGGTGACCTACCCGAAGATGCCTTGAAGACGGGAAAGCAAGTTGAATACGCTCCCCAAAATAGTGACCTACCCTACAAATGCCCAACCAACCTACCCTAGCGGTATAAGAGGAGAAAAACAAGATGAAAGCGTTTCCTAAT
This sequence comes from Agriotes lineatus, assembly GCA_940337035.1. NCBI lineage: Eukaryota > Metazoa > Arthropoda > Insecta > Coleoptera > Elateridae > Agriotes > Agriotes lineatus. The sequence continues at coordinate 37,980 of CALNHX010009978.1, forward strand.
AGTGACCTACCCTACAAATGCCCAACCAACCACCCTAGACTCTATACGAAAGGGACACTAGTCCATAGCCGAGTCGTCATAAGGCTTCAAATCCTTGGCGTGCCAAGTACCCTTCATCACATTCCCATCCGGATCTTTAAGCTCATACACCCACCGAGAGAATTTCCGATTAATAATGAACGGGCCCACAAACTTCGCGGCGAGCTTGGCCGTGAATTGGCGTGCGGCATCCGACAACACGTAGTTCCTACGCAACACGGCTTGTCCAGGAACATACTCTAGGGGACGGCGGCGAAGATCGTAACGCGCTTTAGATTTCTCATACGCTTTACCTAGCCGACGTTTTACCTCTACATAAAGTTTATTGATGAGCGAGGCACGGGCATTCAAGTCTTTACTACGATCGAATTGGAGCTCAGGGTTCACGTTGTCCGGGGGAGGTTCGTGTTTAAGCGAGATCTCTCTACCAAAATTAATAAAGTACGGGGTCTTCCCCGTAACTTCATGAACCGAAGTGCGAATCGCGCAAGCGACATGAGAGAGATATCTGTCCCAATCTTGATGATGATCGGCGACATACGCGGTCAACATGGTCTTCAACACTCGATTTATACGTTCGGTGGGGTTGGCTTGAGGGTGGTAATTGGCCGTAAACGAAATCTTACACCCATATCGGTTTGCTAGGGACTGAAATTCGCGGCTACGAAATTGGACGCCATTATCACACACAATGCGCTTTGGAGCGCCAAACATCAGGAAAACATCTTCCTCAAAATGACGGGAGACCAAATTAGCAGACGCGGAGCGCAAGGGGAACGTGAGTGCGAATTTACTAAAGCAATCGGCCACAACCAGAATATACGCATATCCTCGCGATGATCGAGGCAACGGGCCCACAATGTCACCACAAATGACTTCCCAAGGCTTCGAGATAAGGGAATGACCTCCCATAAAACCAGCAGGGGCTCTTTGTTCGGGTTTAATGCGCTGACACGTTTCGCAACGGCGGACATACGCGGCTACGTCGTATCGTAGTCTCGGCCAATAGTACTTATGCGCGATACGATGGAAAGTTTTATTTACGCCAGTGTGACCAGCGGTGGGGTCGTCGTGATTCTGCCTAATAACTTCGCGGCGCCGGGGTTTAGGGACCACGAGCTTCCAATGGTCTTCCTCATCATCCGCTAGATCAGGGTAGTTAGACCGATCATACTTAAACAGCTGACCGTTATCAAGTCGCCACTGAGGGAATTTTCGAGGGTTAGTTCCAATCTGATGACACATACGCCTATACCACGGGTCGCGAATAGGTTCGGGTGGAACATTAACTGTATCAATAACCGGAACAGCACGAGATAGAGTATCCGGCACAACATGCTCTTTGCCTTTACGATGGACAATGTTGAAGTCATACTGCTGCAGACGGACAGTCCAACGCGCAATGCGACCAACCGGGTCCTTAATATCGTTAAGCCACTTCAGGCTATAATGGTCTGTCACCACGGTAAATTTTGTTCCCTCAACATACGGTCTAAGTTTCTCTATCGCGAAAAGGACAGCCAAACATTCACGCTCAGTCGTGCTAAAGTTGCGTTCATTCTTAGTCAGCGAACGGCTAATGTAACAAATGACCTTTTCACCATCGGCCTGTTGTTGGGTAAGGACCGCGCCGATGCCATAACCCGAGGCATCAGTTTGTATTACAAAGGGCACGGAGAAATCCGGGCATGCCAAAATCGGGGCCGAAATCAAGTGTTCCTTGATTGTGCGGAAAGCATGTTCACAACGCTCATTCCATACGAACTTAGCGTTCTTCCGAAGAAGAGTCGTCAGCGGGCCTATAAGTGACGAGAAGTTTGGCACGAAGCGTCGGTACCATGACGCCATACCGATAACACGGCGTACCTCGGAAACCGAACCAGGAGTAGGAATACGCGTGATCGCCTCCACTTTTTCCGGGTCGACCAACAAACCCTTCGAATTCACCAAATAACCAAGATACTTAAGCTCGGGCTTACAAAAGTGGCATTTGTCCTTACTTAGGGTAAGGCCAGCAGACAACAAACGAGATACAACCTCCCGAAGAACTGACAGGTGCTTATCGAAGGTGGGCGTACAGATCACAATATCGTCAAGGTATGTAAACACATAGGGTTCTAAATCGGCGCCAACTACACGGTCGATTAACCGCTGCCAAGTGGCCGGGGCCGTATGCAAACCGAACGGTAGGCGACAAAACTGATACAACCCGCGATTGGGGACAGTAAACGCAGTTAAAGGCCTCGAGGAGGCTACAACAGGAATTTGCCAATACGCCGATTTAATATCGAGAGTGGTGAGGTAGTGCGCATCACGAAGTTTATCCAGTGTACTCGAGACATACGGAATAGGATAAGCATCAGGCTGACTAACTTTATTGAGACGGCGAAAATCAACACAAAAACGATAGCTATCATCCTTTTTCCTGATCATAACAATAGGTGATGACCAAGCGGAAGTGGACGGTTCCACAATTCCCTCTTCCAACATCTTTTCCAACTCCAGATCCACCTGTTTCTGAAGAGCAGGGGAAATAGGATAGTATCGCTGTTTGATAGGGGGCAAAGTCGTCTTAATTTCATGCTCAACTAAATGCGTACAACCGAGTTTATCACCCATCTGCTCAAAAATGTTCTTAACGAATACGTCAAGTTGCTCGCGCTGAGACTGCGTCAAATGTTCGACGGCCTGGATAGCGTTCACGACAGGAACTAAGTCATCCTTAGAAAACGTCCATTCATTACTTCGAAGGTCCGGCACGATACCCATGCGACGCCAAAAATCAGTACCCAAAATTAAAGCATGTGGTATAGAAGGCACAACTATTACGTCCATAAAGCAAACTTTGTCGCGAAGAGTTATCGGGGCCGTGACAGTCCCTAAGCTTCGACATTCCATGCCATTAGCGATACGACACACGGGGGCTTGACTTGACTCAAGTCGACAATGGCCTTTTACCAATTCCCAACCTTCTCTACCTAGGATCGTGCGTGAAGCGCCAGAATCCAATAATCCAAGAAGCTTATTTCCAAAAATAGAGATCTGGAGATAGGGTCGCTCATCAGGGCCAGCATGACTCAAAATAAAATCTAGAACCGCTTTTGAACAGGAGGCCTCCATAACAAAACTAGTGACCTGAGGATTTTGTCTAACGCACGCTAGTCGGTCTCCTAACGGCGCTGAATTCCGTTTCCCGAACACGAAGGGCACGTCCTAATCGTAACGTCGGGTTTCCCGCAGCGAAAACAATGACGTCTCCTCGGCGAGGGACAATCGATAGAACGATGATTAAGTTGATTGCAATTCCAACAACGCGGTGGAGAAGCACCGACAGGATTATTCAATTTTGCGAAAGAATCTCTAGAGGGAGCGCAATTATCATTGGGCGAAACGGCGATCGTATGAACCCTAGGATGGGCTCTAGGCCTTTGATACGCGAGGTCAGGCTCTAACATGCGACTAACGTTAGTTGGGGGTCCACGAAACCCTTGAGCACGTACGTGTGCATCTTCAATTGCCTTACAAGTCTGGATCCAATTTGCGATAGTATGGATAGTCTCCAGGGCCAAATGTGTTTGGAAATGCGGCAATAAGTTTCGTCGGATCAAGCTAAGCCGCGTATACGTCGAGGGCACCGAAGGTAAACGGCGGAATAAATTTTCCATGACAGCCACGAAGACAGTGACCGGCTCGTCAGCACCTTGAGTGCGATTCCGAATCTCATCCCATAACCCGGACTCATAATCGCAAGGGAGAAAGGCGGCACGCAATGCCCTAACTCAAGCATCCCAATCACATACTGTATCCCTAATCGAACGGTACCAAATTAATGTGTGATCAGTAAAGAATTCGACAGCTGACCGGAAGAGTTGCTCTTTCGAAACACCACGTGCGATACGTAATTCCTCTATTCTTTCCAGAAAACTAGACAACCCCGAATGGCCATCAAAACTAAGGTTCCATTTATTAATCGGTAAGTAATTGTTACAGCGAGACGCGGGTTCAAACGCTTGGGTGCTATTTAGGCCCAAAGGCGATTGGAATGAACGAGGGTTACTAATGCCAGGCAAACTAAATCGGACTTGCGAAGGGAACTCGACAGGAGCTCTAGATTGACTCTGAGGATGATCGTGCGCATCATCGAGACTTTGCTCATCGACCTGCGAAGAATTGTCATCAAAATTTAATAAGTTAGCCACGCGTGAAACCGAAGGTGCTATAGTTTCGCTAACCGACGCTAATTTCACTTCCAGATCATCCATAGCTGTTAAGCAGCGATTATACAACTCATTCCTCCTATCGCACAAAGATCCCGTAGGGTTCAAGCGTTCCAGACGATTCGACACATGCAACAACCTAGTCTGAAGGCGCTTATAATCGTTGCTATTACGAACAAGATGCCCCAGGGCCGAAATTTCCTCCACTAAAATTCCCAGTTTCCGGAAACAAATATCTAGTTCCTCCTCAATATTCAATTCAATTCCGGGAAAAGATGCGTTCCCAGATTTCTCTAGTCTAATCCGTGCACGCAAGAGCTTACGCTTATCCCCAGAATTACCGTCACAACAGACACCCCTAATTCGCAGTTCGTAATCTAACTCCTCTACAAGAAGCCGATCGATATCCATACTGAATGATTATGACAAGAAAACCCAGTAGAAAATTGACAGATAATAAATAATAAAAGCGCGCGACGCGAAGGCACACGAGGGACGCAACGTGCAAAACTTTGATAACTAATCACGATCAAAGAATGTCTTACTACTAAATTTAGAAAAACAAAACGCGGGCTACCAGCGTACAATCGCAAGAAGTTCTCCAGGCACTTATCAAATAATCCAGAAGCAAAAAAAAAATTGAACGCGGTCCAATAGCAATAACCTCCGAACCAGAGCACAATTACATAAATTTGCAATATTTAAAATAATGGGTTAGGTTCATGCACAAATCTTAATAACTAATGGAATAAATATAGCTTAAAATACTGTTAGTACAACGCATGCAATATTATCACTAAATATTTAAATCGGCGCAAAACATCCTAACAATTCGAATGCAAAAGAAATGGTTCGCTAGCTACGGTTATCACATTAAATGGCAAAATTTGGAAACGCCAAAGCGCACTTAACAAAAACAGGCCTCACGTTCGGCGCCAAATCCTTCTTGTTAGGCCTTTATGATGTAAGATTCTGGGCAATCTTTCCAAGCAGCATCAAACAATACAAAAGGTACACTTGGGTGCAATTTGCCGGCCGCCGGCTCAATCGGTAGTAGGGGGCGGGATTTATGTCGGTAGAGTTAATGAAGTAAACAAAATGCCCAGCGCCAACAATTTTTTGAAGGTACGACAATTGCACCCCGGTGAACTGTGGAGAAATTGTAAACTCGGTACCTAGCCGATAATACTCCCTGCAAGATGGCTCCGATAAAACAACCGGACCGTAGCTAACACAAATCATATGCAGATAATTTAAAATAGTTTAATTTCATGCAAAAATAAGCTATAACATTTTTACATTGACAATCTTAATTCTAGCATGAAATGAAGGATGAGAGCCGCCTTAATTAAGTAACACATGCACTAAATGTACTTACAGTTTGGACAAACATATACGTTACAACAAGTTAAAAATGGGCCACTTCGTCAGCGGCTCGCTGCGACAGACGTAAAGCTCTGGATCTGGGCGTCGTTGCGTTAGTGGTTCGGCGTCGGCCAAGAACGTTTTGCGGTCGTCGGTGGCCTAGGGGGCCGGCAATAACAACGCCGCTTCCACAGGTCGAAAGGCCAAACCTCGGGACTAATTACGGTACCCTCTTGTGCCCTAATTGTGCGCCGGCGACAAGGAGAAGCGGGCCCGTGAAGGCTCGACAAATCGCCTCGCGGAACGTTGCGGCACGTGGCCCGGCAGGTCCAGCGACTCCAGAGCGAAAACGCAAATTGCGGCAAACACGGCTCGAAAGCGACATGTTGCCTAGTACGTCTTGCTGTAAGAGGGAAAACAGGGCTCTAATAGAACACGCACGGCCAGGCCTCTCAGCGTGAAATAGCTACTCACCCCAGATGGTTTTTGGGCGCAGAAAAGGAACAGCTCGAAATATGCTAACACCAAATAGATCCGCCTTAGCGAAGGAAACCAAAGTCCTTAATTGCGTTCGGGGGGCTTCATCCACGAAAACGTGAGGGCATTCCTAAGTTCACGTCTCCAACTCGACCAAATAGCCCTAAATAAGCATCCCCGAACTAGTGAATAGCACTAAAGAACTGCTCGCTTCGAAAGCTGGCGAAGAAGACGCGTAGCGAGTCTCGGCCTGCTAATGGTTTTTCCAGATAAAAGCTATCGCCAGAAGACACGGCCGAACGCCAATGCGCAACGCGCGGGAAAATAGCGTTCAAATTCAAAATTATGGCAGGCGGCGCATTCTGCACGTAACAAACTCCGAATTAT
>CALNHX010009979.1:0-44460 GCA_940337035.1 Agriotes lineatus
TAATGGCGGCCCCGCGTTTGTCCCTTCGATTCATCTCCTTCTGCTCAACAGGAACAAGTCCACCACCCAAGAGTACGGTTTTGAGAACACTGGGCTGTGTAAGCGCCCTTCTATGCTCCTCTTTGTTGCCCTTCTGCCTCTGTCCATAATGGGCTCCCCTTGGTGCCTTACAGCCACCACCAACAATCAATATTTTGTTTTAAATGTTTGAGTGCACTTGTTTAGTATTGTATTAGGGTTAACACATTTATGGGGAAAATGTCACAAGAATCCGAATCTTAAATATCTTAAATAATACTTTAAAAATTATCTAGATGATATCCTTTTTCCAGGATGCATATTTACACTTTATTGGTTAAAGTACTATTCTAGAAAATTATTAATTTTACTATACTAATTTTATCATTGCCATTTTTATAGTAATAATAATAATAACTTTCCTAATAAAATTATTTGAAAATATGGCAATAAGCCTTATCTAACGAGATCCCCAGACTTGTTGCTATTGGATTTTTGGAGTTATAATTGGCAAAATTTATAAATCTAAATGTTTTAAGCAGAAGAAACCTTAAGAAACGTACAGAACTAAAAAAATAAGTAGTCGCAAAAACAGCACAGGTACCAAAATCTTCAATATTTTCCAAATATGTGATAAACTAGAGAGATTACATCAAATATTGTTTTAGACATTTCAGCATAAAACTGCGTAACGTTAGTGTAATTACGGAGTGAGATATCACTGGTAACTCGACAAAAGAGAACCCTTTACAAAAAAATCTGTAAAAGGCTTTACCCAAAACTTCCCTCGCAAGTGGACACTAAATAATTTTAAAAATCAAATTGAGCTAGGGTTAAAAATATCCTCACTTTTCTAATAAATTACATAAATTTCCAAATAAAGAAAACATTGCCATTGGTCGAATTCGAAGTATAGGCGGCTGCGCATGCAATTCCAGCGTGTTTTGGGATATTGCAAGTGAATGAACTATTCCTACATCCGCTACAGAGCCTATTTTGTGTCAGTGCATTCCGGCTGCCCTAAATAGAACGATTTTTCGTTGACACTTCTGTCTGCATTTACGATGTATCTGCTGAGTTCAATTTTCTGGCAAAGGTAAAGTCTGAACTATCTGCAAATTGTTACTTTCCCCTATCTCAATTGAAGCAAAAATAAACAAGAGGACATTATGACACTAAATAATTTGAAAAATCGAAGGCAACTAGGTGTAAAAATATTTTCACGTTTCTAATAATACTGAAACAACAGAACGGAAACACTTGGTAATGCAATTTTTAAATAAAAAAATATCACCCGTGATGGAATTCGAATTTCAGGTGCCTACAAACGAGCCGGCCCATTCATTGCGTTGTTCGCAGGTATGTCACGGCTAAATCAGGCCTTTGCCGCGTGAGCTATCGGGACGCTTCGAATTCCTGCGATGCAGCTGCATTTAACGTTGCTTTTTTTTGTATCGTACAACATTTATCCTGTATCTGTTGGGTTCCATTTTTGGCAAGCACTAACGCTATGCACAAATTATTACTTGTATCTATTTGTCTGAAATCTTCTCGGTTTCATTCCAGGTAGATATATATTGTGTATGCAAAACATTGTCTTCCTCCAACATTTAGTTTTAAAGTTATACTGCCAATAGACAGATAAACAGGCAGACAGACAGACAGACCGACGGAATTGAGGAAACCTGTTTTTCGTCATCTAGGGAACCTGAAACGTGAAGATCTGAAGAAATCTCGGAAGGTTATTTTTTCGCGATTACAATACATCCTTCGTCTTTTAGACGAGGAAAGTAATAAAAAGTACACCTAGGTGATAGTAATTTCAAATAGAGAATGTGCTCACTTCATAAAATTTATATTTATAGGTACATATACGTATACTCAACCCATGAAATAAAATTTACAAAATTTTAAACCAGATCGTCTGAGTTTTGTCATGTTGTTAGAGTGAATGAAGAACGAACAGTTTAATTACAAATATTGAATAGTGATAAAGGAAATATTCTTGTAAAACTTCTAATGCGGTCAACCAACTACTACAGGAGGCACATTTTTATAAGTAGTAATAAATTGCAAATCCGACTTTTTGTGAAACTGTCTAAATAAGTTTAAATGTCTTTCAAGCATGCATATTTATTAAGGAAAGCTGAAAATATTAGCTCCTGACGGCACAAACAGGCATTTACGAAAATGTCTAATTTCTCATAAGGTGTGAAAGATTAAACGGCAATACCAATTTTATGTTTATGTGTTAATATATCAAAGGGATTGTAGATGAAACAATAAATTCCTGCTTCTATCTGTACAATTCTACCGACATAGCTATAGAAACTACTACTATTTTAAAGTGTTTCTGTTAAGCACTACTTTCCATGCTATCAATAAACATGAATACCAACGATTAGATTTAAATGAGTGTACATTATAGATTTTCAGATGTTTATATTTTTATATAGGTTGGGTGGATCTTCAACACACACCCATTTAGTTCATTACTATGGTACTAAGTAACTATAAAAAAAATAAAAAATAGTTTAAAATTGCAGTTTTAACTGTCCAACTTCAATAGTAAGTCACTTAGAAGGCCTTTGCCACTTTCTAAAATTACTTTTTTCAATGGAACACCCTGTATTTTCTTGGATAAACAAAGTTGTGAGTTTAAAAAAGAAATAATCGAAAGTAGGCTGTGCATGGTAATGTTGAAAACAAAATATTTATTTTAACATGTTGAGAGGTTAAATACTATATTTTAAACAAAGGCCGGTTGCCATTGTACAGCCTATTTTGGATTATCTTTGTTTTACTACTTCGATCTTGTCTAGAAATATTTTATATTTCCCTTGGTCACGCTATAACTTGAGAACGACTTTACCGATTTCATTCTTTTTTTTTAAGTTTTCTAATACTTCGTAGAAGATTCTTACGGAAAAAGAAATTAAGAAAGTTGATCAGAAAATTGGAAAATTTCAGAAAACTTAACGACTATTTAACCTTCGCGCGTTTGACAATTCTCGTGTTTGACAGTTCTCGCGATTGACAGTTCGGGGAGGGAACGGGGCGGGACGGGACGGGACAGGACCGTACGGGACGGGACGGGGACAGAAAAAGGGACGGGGACGGGGAAAGGGACGGGGACGGGGATGGGATGACAAGAAATAATTAGTCATTATTTAATACACAAAATCTCGCGCGTACGAAGTCGCGGGCAACAGCTAGTTGTATATAATTTGCAGGAACTCAAATTTGAAGGGTACGATACTAAGAAGGAGTAATAGATTTTTATTGCAAACTAGCATGTCATATCTAACATGGTGTTATTTCCTGTTAGTTGCTTGAAGAAAAATATATTTCAGTTTATTAAGACAGTAAAAATGCATCTTAATACAGAAACTTTGGTCAAGTTGTAGAACACTGAATGACAACTTTCAAATAGTCATTTTGATACTTACTACAAGAGGCTAACAAGAGGTTGGATTTTAATTTTGTATGTTTATTTTTTAGCTGGAGATGGAAGAGCACCGAAGAAATAAATTGAGAAGCTTTAGGATCACGATAAAACGAACACAGACTAAGAAAGAAGAACGTCTGACATAGGAAATGACACAAAAATATAAATGAATAGATTTATTAATTTCAAAACTGTTTATATTTTATATGTTCAACTTGCTTGTTAAAAAATTGTATCAGTTTTGATAACTTAAATAAATTGATTTAATTTAATTTTATATGTTCAAATATTGATAGCTTTATTTTTGCTTTTCAGAACTTTCTACTGAATATTGTTTGAAACGATTTTTTCTGTTTTATATCCTGCTATGTTGACAAATCAACTAAATCAAAGTCTCAGTATGTAATTTATCCTCCTGGAATAACGTACAGTGCCCAATGCTCCAAAGAGCTAATCCTGCGGAAGTTGTCTTTACGCCGTATTTTTAAAACATTCTTCAAGAAGTTTAAATCCAAATTATTTTCTTGCTTCATCTATACATAAGAATGTCAAATGAAACACTTGTGTAGGAGCCAGTTGGCAATCTACACCCAATATTTAATAATTCCATGCAATATTAGAGTATAAACACTATGCTTCCTAGTATAAATTTTATTTGAGATTACACGTTATTGATATTTCGCTCTAAAAAATCGTAAATAAGTCTTCAAAATATTAAATCCCAAAAACTGTTGATGACATCATCTGTTTGGTAAAAAAGTAGATCAACGTCAACCTCGCTATGTATCTAACGGTCTTCTTGGAAACTATTTATCGAATCATGTAGCTACTATGTTAACTTACCTTACTTTTTTGTTGATTGGACGGATTTTTCTACGTAGATTCCAACGATTTTTCCTGTTTTAAAGTCAGTTTTTTGCCAGAAACCCATAATTTAAAAAACTTTTATCATGAAAATCGCGTTTCAGATTTACATATTGCATCTTCTACGGTTCCTAGTGAATTTTTTTTTAGTAGATTATTTAACATCTGCCCATAGTCTCATTATGAATTAATATCCACCGTTATATGAACTATGAATTAACAAAACTATAAACACCACGCTTTTGGCTTGCAGATTTAATAGAATAAAAGTTATAATTTAAGAACGACCTTTGCTGTCAAAAATTTCTAAACAATGCAATTAGAATTTAATTGTGACAGACAGATATCGATTATCATTTTCGTAGCTCAATGTATGCCGGGAGACGGCAATAAATTACATTCGTGATTGATAATTATTCAAGATAAACTAGCAATTTGTAACTCGTCATGTATTAGGCAAGTCAGGTTTTTATTAATAATTTTGTCCATGGAACTTTCTTCTAATGTGATTTTACTTTCCTTGGTTCTTGCCTGATAATTTGAATTTTTTAGGTCCTTATTTCAGGCAAGGTAGTGAAAGGTATTTATTAATTTTGATCTACGCAAAGTTCCACTGTGGCATAGCAGGAACCGTACCGATACATTTTCGACGCTTTTACTTGCTAATAATGGTGTGTAATAGTGAAGAAATTGTTTTTTTTGAAAAAAATTAAATAGCAATGGCGTGGTTTATAAAAACATCAACACATAAAGCTTGTGTAATTGAAGATGAAAATATAATACCTACTAAATTAAATTTTGTGTTGACCTCGGATTAGTTTACATGATTGTTAAGTACTTACCTAATTTATTTACTTATTCACAATAGGTGCACCCGGCAAGATCATAAATTCTTTATTTGGAATTTTTCAAATATCCCTTAATTACTTTAGTGATTTACTAAACTCGTACAGTCACATCTGGCTACCGGTTAAAATATGTCAGAACACATCCGAGTTGATTTTTTGCTTCTTCTACAGGTAAGTACTCTTATCCAAATTGATGATGATTTCTCTTATTATTTTTATTTTGGGAACGAAGTAGACTAGCATCGCGTGAGAAGTAGTTGTATTAGTGCATCAGTGACAGTTTAAATGTGTGGGCGCCGAACAAGCTCTAAAACCGCCACCCAAGTCGCCCAAGTGGGCAAACAAGAAAGCTCGACCATCTAATACCTCCATTTATTTAAAATATCTCTGGACGTGACGTTGCCTGAAAACAGATAATTCCGTGATATAAATTGCCTCGATATGTTTCCGTAACTTGCGTGATTAATAAAAGCGGCCGAACGGCCATGAATGAAGACGAAGAAAACTCGTAATAGAAACTTTATTGAAGCACAACGTAACATAGGGCGAGTCTTTACTGGCCTTTCATATAATAATTAAATTAAATATTAAATTAAATAATACTTACTACTGGTTTAATTTAAACACTGGCACTTGTACAGCAAAATGCAAGAAACGTTGAAAATTGCAGGGTTGGAATATCAAAGACCATAAAATATACAACTAGCATCTAAAAGGTCGAGTGTAACTATGAAAATTATTTTTCAGGTACTGGCTGCACTGCATGCTAAATTCAAACGCCCTTGACTAAGGAACAATTACTTATTAGTACTGGTACCCATAAAGCACAATGTACGAGGGAATATTGATAAGTAGTTACACTTGCACGGCTCGAAGCCACCAAAACTATAATATTTGACAAGTTCTGCTGCAAAGTTTCAGTTTATAGGTCTTACCCGTTTGTGTTTTGAATTGTCTTTTACGTAGACACGTCGAATCAAAATTTACAAAATTTATTTTTGTGGCTCCAAGATGAATACGCTTCTGCGATAACTCCAGAAAGCGTCGGCGTAGTTCACAATCGACATTCTTAATATCTCCTATAGACGAGTTTTACGTAGTGTTTATCATATTTTAGGACGGAATAATTATCAGTAAAGTAAACACCAAAATGTGTGAATTTTGACGAAAAGCGAGTGACGACTTTCCAGGCAATCAGAAGAATTTGAAGAAAGTTTAGAGATGTTTTAACACGACTTTAACGGTGAATAAAACCTGGAATCTCTATTATAATCCACAGACCGAACAGCACTGAAGAGGAAAAATAGTGGTTCTCCTGGTTCAGGTCCAAAAGTCTGTACGTAAAGTTCTTCCATCTGTTTTTGATGATATAGAAAAGATAATCTACAGAAATTATTGGAAGAAGTGATTCACCTTACTAACTAAGTAATGAAGTAACATTATGGGTAAACTTGGTGGTAACTACCCGATGCAGAAGGTTACCACTTTAGCTTAAGGTTATGAGACCACCCATTCTACTTTGCAGATTTAACTACATGTTCACAAAAAATAAGAAACAATTTGAAAAGGAATAGCATTTTCTTCGACTGTAGAGGTTCTAACTGTGAGCAAGATTGGTTTACTGAGAAAAAAAGAGATTATTATCGTATAAACGACGCGCTAAGTGTTTCAAGCTTAGTAGCGATTAAATTGAATAATTCTTTAGATTCCCAATTAGATTAAACCTGAGGAAAAAGTCCTATAGAGCCATTAACTTACTACTAATAATGTAGAAAGTCTTAAGGGAATATATTACTGGAGAGACTACAATCAGTTATATTAAGGATCTGTCTGCAAAATATTGAGATGGGCTTACAGCACTTTATGCAAATACCTGCGGAGTCCCCCAGGGAAGCTCACTTGGACCTGTGGTATACCTACTGTACACCACTAACCGTCAACCCGTCCACCCTTATTTTCATTACAGCGACATATGTGACGATAACGCCACCCCATCGTTCCACCAAAGTGCAAATCTTGACATAACTCGCACTTGGTTAATAAAATGGCGCATCAGAGCCAATGGAAACAAATCAGCTTTATTAAGTACCTAGAGATGCACATCGACCATAGATTAATATTTACAAAGAGGAAACTATTCGAACCCAAACTGTTATTGGCTAATAGAACATAGATCATCGTTATATTATGAGAAATAATTCTTAGAAACGGTCAAATAACTTCATCACTCACGATCACCAAATAGAAATAACTAACTACTCCCAAAAATATTACGAAAAATATGAATCGTCAAGAGGCGAGCGAAAGGCCTAATGAAGCAACCTGAAAACCATAGACTAAAACTTCAGATTCCATTTGACCTGTTAAACAGATTTTAATTTGTAAAGCTCACGATATCTCGGAGAAAACTGATTTTGTTGTCCAAATTACAGTAACGTAGTAAACAACAATTTTCTTCTGGTGATTCGTATTGCCTCCAACTTGTAACAGCTGGTAAATAAATCTGGAAGTTTAATAAAATTTATATGTACCAATTCTTTCTATTCTAGGCTAACTACTTATCAATATTCCCTCGTATTTTCTAGTCGGCTCGTAACTGTCACATTAGCTATAGTTAGAGAATCAGTCGTTTTTTGCGCGTTTAAAGACTAATCTTCCTGAAACTATGATTAGGCTATAGCAAAAACTCGATTAAGCATTTCCTCGCAACATTTCGCAAGTTTAATCATGATAATTAAGAGCTGAAATTGCGCCATCATTGTTTTTAGACACGCGTGAAACGAGTTTGCAAGACCAGACGTCCACCAAGCGTCCAAAAATAGAAAAGCGTTTGAGGAAGTTGTTGTGCTATACGGGCAATTTGCATAAAATCATCAACAATACTGACGCCACTTGATATCACAACCTACGCGCTAATTCGTAATATCACCTGTTTTATCTGAGTTATCTAGAGTCAAATCTATGGGCACATGCTTCACCGGCTCCTCCACACCCACGTCGATATTCAGTTCGGATTCACTGTCTGTTTGCACCATGGGGGCAGAGATCTTCGGTCGGAGTGACAAGTCAATCGGCTGCTCCTGTTCGGGGGCGGGTTCCGCCACCGCCATGGGGCCTCTCAGCCACAAATCCCTCCACGTGGTGGGGTCGGCTATGCTGGGCAGCGTGGGTAGCCACCTGGGGAAGAGGCCCGGGGACATGGGGGGCGCGAAGGGCGAGAGCGAGGGGGCCTTCCCGGGGAAGATCTTCTGCACACTATCACTAAGCGACGAAATCTTGTTCGAGGAGGCATTCGAGCGATCACTGGAGGGCGATATCGTGGGGCCGAAGTAGCTGAAGGCGCTCGCAGACCTCATCTCGTCGTCGGGGTCTGCGGAGGAGGCGCCGCTATCTGACTCGGAGCTCTTGGCGTCGGTTGCGCCGGGGTTGGAGCCGCCGAGGTGTGGGTAGTAAGGATGCGGCCGCAGCAGCCCTGCAGACGTCGCCATCCCCGCTCCGGCTTGCTGCTGCTGCTGCAGGAGGCAGTGGATCTTGAACCAGTTGGAGCGGCGGCCGTAGCGCGAGCCGCTTTTCGACATCCCCACCAGGAGGCACTTCCGCAGCCTGCAGGCTTTGCAGGCGGTGCGGTTCTTTTTGTTTATCACGCATTCTCCGTTGTTTTTGCACTCGGATATAGAACTTAGGTTGTTGTAGGATCTCCCAAAAAATGACTGCAACAGAAGAGACCACTTTCAGGTTTATGACATAGATGGCAACGAATACAGGTTAGGTTAAAGATATAGATATTGCAATGTTTTCTTTGTAAATATATGAAATACATTTTCTTTATATTACAGTTACTTGTTATTAAAATTAATTTCCACCTAAGCTTGCACAAATCTGTATTACTTCAAATGTCAGGTCGACTTAAGATGATTATAGTTATGTACCTTGTCATATTAATCATTTACATAGTGTACTAATTAAATTCTTTTCAAACTTTAGAACTAGCTCATTTAATAATTGTTCTTAACATGAACCCTTTTATTTAAGTTGGGAGATGCATTTTTCAGAATTGATAATTTAATTTAATTCCTTACTTGCAAACTCTTTATCAGTTATGTAGAAGAAGGAAGAGATGAAGGTCAGCTAAGGAGCGCTTGCCAATGATACAACATGTACTAGAAAGAAGAAATCTAGAAGATAGGACGTAGCAAAATACAAATTACTATCAAGAGAAGATTAATGGCTCTTAGAATAAGGGAGAAAAATTAACATGCTTTATACAGGGTGTTTAAGAAGGAATGGCTCTTATCCGGGGACTTAGACATCGTTTTTAGCAAAGAAGTCGGATAAAGATGGGTTTTATTCGTAACGGTTATAGAAATACAGATTGAACTAAGTTGAAGATAAAAAATATTAGTACATCAATACCACCAAATTTACGGAACACTTGCACTAAGAGTTTAGTTTGTAATAAATTTTTAAATACACCTCCACCGACGGCAGCGTATTTTTCAGCTCAAGGTGGACAAGCATGGAATTGATAGCACGCATTTTAGATGCTGGTGAAAGTATAATATATCAATTAGATGTACTACAAAAAATTACACGTCAGATTCGTGTTACAGCTGCAAAATTTTTTGACGTCGGTGGAGCTCTTTGAAAATGTAATGTAGACTAAACGTAGTGTAATTGTTTCATAAGTTTAATTGTATTTAGATGCCAAAAGTTTCTCAACTTTTAACATTGAACATGTTATATCTTTATAATTTTTAAGAATCAGACACCTGTTTATAAGAACTTTTTTGCTTAAAACAATGTATAGTATCACGTCCCCGAAAATTGGCAATTTTGTTCTGATGAAACACCCATATATCGCTAATCGAATACCATGTGATATTGCTGACATGATTTAATATGTCCGAGCACCCACACATTTAACGGATGCAGTCAGGGTTGTATTACAGAAAAAGTATATTTCTAATAAAAAATAAAAGGGTACAATTCGCTGTCTAAATTCAGTTAGACACGTGTATAAATTAAATAGTTAGTATTAGAGCAAAAGAAGGAGTAATAGAAAAAAACATTTAGTTTAATGAAAGAATGAATGAGCTAAACTGTCAGCTCCTCTTTTATCTTCTAGTCCATCTTAAAATTCTAAGTAATTTGTAATTTCTCTAATATTAAAAAATATTTCGTTAAAATGAGTGATTTTTTTCCATATCAAATATTCAGGCCGGTAACAGTTGCCAAACACATTATTTTTCACTAGATTATTAATAGAGTTTGTTAAACGAGCAACATTATTAAAGAAAAAAAATTGCAGGAAGTTTAATTAAGTGCTACCGTGACACTTTAGCTTTAGTGTTTTAAAATTTTCAATCTTCATTAAACTGGTTAAATTCTATTTCCGCTACCTATAACACCATGACATACGGTTCATATATATGATTAACTAGTAGCAATTATTGCAGAACCTATAAAGCCGTCACCTTTAGCTTCGATACATGGAGGACATTTTTTAAAAATCTTTTTTTGAAAAAGTTTGTACTTTTTCTGGCTCTCTCCAAGGTAGATCCGTAAGTTTTAAAATTTCACGTAATGTATTAAATATCTATATTGACCGATCTGCTCCTTTTCTATTTATCTTTAAAAATGCATATGCCCTTCTAAAGTAATAGGTATCTCAAATGCGAAAATGTGCAGAATGTTCTATCTTTCATAGCTGAGTTTTAACCGAAAAATGTTTGGTAATCTAATGTCTTGTAAAAAAACAGTAGCATTGTATTTGTAGTCAAACCAACTTCTTGTACCTGTAATAATACTAAACATGAAGTTTAAACTTATTGTCTAATTATTCCAAAAATTTTGTTGGTAACACAGTTTCTGTTATAAAAATGTATATCTTAACCTAGTGCTTAACGTACATAATACCTCAACTAAATTGTTCACAGTCAAGTCACACACATGAAATGTGTAGAAGTTTGCTAGTGCCCGCACCGTTAGCTCCAAGAAGTAATTTATTTTAAAATTTGTATGCAGTTTTCGATATATTCCTTAAATAATCTATAAAGGACTTTACTCAGAACTTCTCTCGCAAGTGGACGTTGTAACACTAAACAGTTTTAAAAATCAAAAGATACTAGGGGTAAAGTATTTTAGCATTCCTAATAATACTGAAACAATAAAAGGAAACATTAACAGCGCTGGGATTCGAACTTCAGCGCCTGTGAATGCGATTTCAACGCTACATTAATCACAATGCACTTATTCGTTATCTCTTCCTGTCTCTTACAGTTTTCGTCAAGGTTAAAGCCTGATCTATGTGTTGATTTACTTATCTATTTCTTAGTAATTGCAAAAATAAACAAAGTTTATGTTTTTAAAGTGCGCACCCTATATATGTTGGCTCCACAATATGCCATTTTTCATCAAGAGTATAAACCTGAGCTATGTGCAAAATATTACTGCGATTTAAGTAGTAGTCCTTTGAGTTAAAGCAAAAACAGGCATATTTTATTTTTTAAGGTGCTCACCTTGTATACATATATTTTAACAATTTGTTTTTGGTTTCATTCCAGGAAGGCAGATACTCCGCATGCAAACTGTCATCTTCCTCCAACAAATAGTTTTTGAATTATACCGGCGACAGACAGACAGACAGACGGAATTGAGAAAATCAGTTTTTCTTCATCTAGGGACCCTAAATCGTGAAGATCTGAACAAATCTAGAAAGGTGATTTTTTCGCAATTACAATACCTCCTTCGTCTTTTAGACGAGGGAAGTAGAAAGATATTTCACCCTAAATTTCTTAAAATCGGATCGTCCTTGGATATGCTAAAGTATTTTAGTGAAAGAATGACCCAATACTGTAAATATTATTAATCCTGAGCTGAATTCTATGGTACCCTTGACAGAAGTTATTTTTGTTTAAATGTGCACAGAGCACATTATATATTTTAGTAAATCGAAGTTTATATATTCTATTTTGTATATTAATTACACTCTTGTTTTCAGAAGCCATTATTATTCCGAAGCAAGCATCATATCAGGAAATTGCAGCATTAAAAATAGCAAGTGGAAGATGTACTTAACAGGGCTAAGTTTTATTCCAGCATTTTAGTATTCGATTAGGAAATTCAAGCAGTCTCTGTGTAAACACATTCAAATGCATAAGGTACAGCTGCGGAAATATAAAGCGGGACACTAAAATTTGCCTAATTTAAATTGTCTGAATGAATTCATTATTGGTGCTATCCCAAGTTGCTTATATTGCATCAACAAGTTCTTTTTGGTTCATTGGTATGTGGTAGATAGGATTTCATGAACAATTAGGAAGGCAAAAATTGTCTTACGTGACTTGTCCCGGTTTATGTTTCCGCGACTGTACATATATGTATTGAAATACGTCAAATGTACCTGAATACTTTTCACTTAACCGATAGAATCCTCTTTCTCTTACAACTATTACAACTAGTGGCTGTTCTGCCGCAGGAGCTGTGGAGTTACTGTTTTCATATTTTAGTGATGCAACAAATTTCTATTAAGTAATACTTCAAAATTACACATTTATTTTTCTTTCATGCCCTCAAAATTATGCAGCCAAGTTTTCCAATGAGTTCCTGAATTACAGATTTTACGGTTTACACGAGGTATCCCTCCATAGTTTCAACTATGTGAACCAATCAGAAAAGATCTGCGTCGTACATGTTGTACGAGTGCAGTTTTGGGTTGTGCATGTAGAGCTTAAGAACTTTTCTTGGTTTCGTAACATCACGTCCGCTTTAATCATGTGTTACTTGATACCAAGTGTCTCCCTTAAATTGTTCCAACTCAGCTTCAAGTCTTTTTTCTAACACAAAAATCGTACGTTGACATCTCCATACCTCAAAAGCTGTTGCCAAACTATCTTTCCCTTTAAATTGCTTTCAAAGATTACATTTGAAAAGAAATAAAATGATTTAAGTATGTTATTGGAGGTTATGCTTAGTTTTTGAAAAAACCAAAATGGAGTAGCACTTCATATTATCGTTTTTGTGCCATTAACCTCTACTTCAAAACCTTGATATTAAAATTTCATACTCCGCCACTTATTCAAACAATTGATTAATAGTTACAGCATACAGTGTGTTTCACTTCTCACCCGCACACCCCTGCGTTTTGGTCAATTTTACTATCCTGTAAAAGGGTTACCTTTTAATATAACTTTATTGCAAACCACTGGCTTACTGCAATCAAAAGTAACTAACAAAAATTGAGAAATCATATTTAGCCTAATTTGATCGAATAAAATTATTAACAAGAATTGTCAAGAATCTCAAAGATATTTTAGATAAAGATTTTAATCGAATATTATTTATTACTTTTCATCAATTCCAACCTTGCTACTTATATCCACAATTCTTAACTGTCGATTCATAAACTGAATAGACAGTTCATTAGCTTGTGCCTTGTGCACCATGTCACTCCTTATTAATTTTCATGGTCTACGATTTCGTGTTTTAACTAAACTGATATCTGCTGTAAAATATTTACGAAGGATGAGCTAACAATAAAAATAAAACTCAAAATTTGAATTCAGATCTTTTCTATGGTAACAAGACTTTTTACTTCTATGGTGTAAATGACGGAAAAGATATTGTAATAGCGAAAAAATCACCTTGCGATATTTCTTCTCGTTTCAGGGTCCCTAAATTATGAAAAACAGGTTTTCTCAATTCCGTGTATATGCCTGTCTGTCTGTCTGTTTGTCTGTTTGTCTGTATGTCTGTCTGTTTGTTGCTGGTATAACTCAAAAGTTATTTGTTGAAGCAAGACGATATTTTCCATGCCTTCCTGGTATGAAACCGAGAAAATTGTCGTAAAATATACAAGGTGTCCATTGTAAAACTCCGAAGCTGAATTTTATAAAGAGGCGAGATACAATTCAATACACATCTGACTTTAAATCAAACCGTCAAGAGTACTGAAATATGATTGCTCTGATCTTAATTATAGCAATACTTTTGTTTCAAAAAACTATCACCTTGCATGTGCACTGTGTATTGCCTATTTACAGAACTTCAAGCTCGGAGTTTTAATGGGGGCCCTGTATACAGTGCCACTGTACAAAAAATTCGTGTTTTTGCTTTAACTGAAGAACTATTACTTAACCGAAAGCAATATTTTGAGTATATCTCAGGTTTCATCTTTAAAGAAAAAGGACATATTTTGAACTCAACATATACAGGGCGAGAACCTTCGAAAAATATTTTTTTAAATTTTTACTTTAACTGAGAAATACGTACATAGAAGTAGTAGTTTGCACATAGCTCAGGCTTTACAAATGACAAAGATGGGACCCAAAAGATACAGGGTAAATGTAAAAAGAGTGGCAATAATAAGTGTTCTGTTTAATACCCCTGCGCATCGCACAGTCGGAACAGGTAGTCGATGGGCGCTTGGATCAAGCGGGTGGATTTAAAATCGCATTCGCAGGCGCTTTAGTTCGAATCCCATCGGTGGTTATGTGTTTTTATTTGAAATTGATGTAATTCGCATTACCAAGTGTTTGATTTTATTGTTTGGGTGTTATTACGAATGTGAAGATATTTCTACCCCTAGTTCTTTTGTGCAATTTTCTGAAAATTCGCTTTTTAATCGATCAGAATAGGCGAATATGCATTGGTGGTACCCCCAGGCCAGAAAAATTTCAAATCATTATACCTAAAAATATAGAAGATATGGACTTGTTGTATTGGCATTCTTTAATCCCAAGTTTTAGAAAATACAGGCTTAAAATTTTTGGAACGCCTCCAGGACAAGGTTCTTCCATGAATTTGACATAACACTATATATCTTCAACCAGATACGTAGAAAATTCACACACTCTTACGGGAGCTTTTACCAGATTCTGGTGAGAACAAAATAGGTGATCAACCTGCATTTCGGGTAAGCTCAACATTAGTAAAATTTGAATGGAGGATGCTGTTATAGTGCAGTGTGAATTTATAATGCATATCTAATACTGATCGGGTTTACAACCATCTAGAAAATAGTTCTCTGAATGTAAATTTTTGGCAGTGGTCTATTATGAGGTTTGACCCCGGGGTAGGCACCAAAGACGTACAATATCGGTCCTACTCAGGACTAACCAGGAACACCTGAAGACGGGAGTAGATCAAAAACTCCCGAAACTTCGTGTCATATACACCCTAGACAGTGGAAAAAGTACGATAAAACATATCATCTAGAAAATGTGCCAAAGTAGGTTTGAAGATGGCCGAAAAACCATTCGGTTTACCATATCTATTGACTTAGATTTAGCGTCTGTTCGATAATGACTATATGGCAGCTAGTAAGTAACCGACTTTGTTAATATGCACTCAAACTTAAATTTTACTCCAAATACTTAGTGGTGCTATTCGAGAGAGGTGTTGGGGTATCAGCTATTCAAATAGTTTTACTTTGCGAGAGGTAATTGAGTATAATTTTGAAGTTAGAAAACTTATTTGTTTAATTTTTAGTCTTATCAGTTCTAGTTTTACTTAAGCGACCAACAATAGTATAAATTGAGGAGATTGTATTGGGAAGAAACTTGGCAGCAATCATAAAATTCAAGAACTTTTATGCTTTTAGATATTTTTATGTCTAAATATTTTACTGGATGATATCATTTTCGGGGAGACTTGAACTTCAACTTTTCCTTCACTTATTCTAAAGAGAAGTGTTACCAAACTCTGACCATAAAATAAGGAGTAGCAAAGGCTACCGGATTCTCAGCCGGAGCTGGTCGTGGGTCGAACAGAAGACTTAAAGCGTAAGCTGAAACGGTGAGTAATTTATGGGCGCCAAGTAGCATAACCCAGCACTTTGCTAATCATCAAACCAGACACTACGGAAGGTGCTACTAAGCGATCCTGAAAATTAGAGGTAGCGACAAGGACACACAAATCAAATTCGCAGGCATAAGTAACGAGTATATATAATTTAATAGAATATTAACATTCATAAAATATTAACAGTGCTCGGTAGTATATCACAACAACAAATATCACAAACCAGATTTCATATAATAATATCGAAAAATTTATCACAGATTAAACTCACCAGATTAAATAAATAAAGTCGTAGATCGTAGCAATTCGCATGTATGACCAAACGCGTCTCAAATTTAAGCGGTAGTTAAGGTTTTGTTTTGTTTGTCAAGTTGAAATCAACGCTAAACCCTCAGTTGCAAAAATACATAACTGTACTAGTAATCAAATGTACACAAATCCCATTGTTACCCAAGATCTTGGTATAGGGGCGCAAAATTACCCGAAACACGCTAATTAAATCTCGCCCTGAAGGGGCGTAATTGCTTAAACAACGATCGGACTGATTTCGCTAATTTCTTGCAAAATGGGGCCGCACTAAGCCAAATTCAACCGACTGACGGATCTCTCCACTGAGATCGAGTCTAAAATCGTTTAAATGGGCGTATGCAAGAATTGCTATTACAAAATTCACATAAGGGAAACCTTATCGTCCCTATGCATCTGCAATAGACACAGCCTCTAATGGAGGCTCGAAATGTCAAGTTATAAATATTAAGATGTTATACAACAAAATAGGTTTACTTTAAACTGCAAGTGAGTTATCACAACATTAAAGTAAGTAAATTAGCTTATCAAAATCTGGCCGTAGCACAAAGCGCTACAATGAATAATTAAACACACATCAAAATCATGCCTATAACACAGGTTAAGTTGGTCGAGCTCAAAACTGCACAAGAACGCTTAAGGAAATTGCAAAGACAGACCTTGGCCGCACCAGGTGACGAACGTGCTAAATCGGAGGCCTACTGCACGATGTTGAGGAAGCCAGGTGTTCCAACGGGCTTCATCGCAGGTAACGCAGAGATCTCGGGCCAGTAAATCTGCTAGCCTGTTTTAGGGACTGGAAATCTCCCAAACTCACAGCCAGCCGACTGCAGCAACTGCCTGGAGAGAGTGCTCTCCAAGAGGGGCCAAATCCATCAACCAAACGCCTCGAAAAGCTCCTGCGCCACATGAACAAACTCGCCGCTCACCAACAGAGATGCGTTAGTTCATACCAAAGGACTGCTTCCTAATCTGAGTGCGTTCACCGCCCGTACCAAAGGGGAGCTGAGTGCGTTCACCGCCCGTACCAAAAGGGAGCTAAAAGGGACAACATTCTGCCTTAGAAATATAACCAGTAATTGTCAAAATAGCATACCGTGAGATGTTATGCTCCAAATCGCCCAAGTAGTTACATGTGATTGTCAGATGAATTCCGGACAAAAATCCGTGCTTGAAATGTATCACAACAAAAACGTCGGGGACGTCTCCCAGACAAAAAATCACACCAAGATATACATTTTCATGCTAGGATGACCGTGACAAAACCGAATTACAAATATTCGTGCATCGATCAACCAAAGATGCCTTTCACCACATCCATCTTCTGACAACCCAAAATGGCTAATGATAATTTGACAGCTAGGCCCAGAAAATTCCAAATTTGCAGAAAAATCGCATCTGCAACCAACATAGCACGCGTACAACGTGAGGCCTAATCTGCAGTGACTTTACTCGAGGAAATGGGTAACTCAAACTAGGCTATTATAGGGTAAATAGTTAGAGCGAAATGTGCAAAGTGCCTTGAATTAGGCAGGGATAAGGCAAATCGTTAAATTAATACGAAAAGTGACTTTTGGCCCATAACAACTCTCCCCCTACTTAAAAATAGGTAAATTCCTCAAATTTACCGACGTAGAACCTAAGCATGCACATCAACAACACTTCAAAACCTTACAGATACATAATCGATACCTCAAATAGCCCCAAAGAGAATACTGCAAAAACCAAACACACCCAAGGCAACACCAGATAATTTAGAAACGGATACGTGGCCTAAATACTCCAACACTAGAAGACGAAAAGGAAAAAAAAAGGAATTACGACGGGATTAAAAGATTGAGAGCGAAAAATAGAAGGAAGGGATAAGCAGACCTCACAGTGAACGCCACCCAGAAAAGGACATCGGAACATCCGTCGCTGCTAGATCTAAAAGGCGCGCCGGTGGATGAACCGATCCAGGCCCAATTCTGCACAACGTCCACCAAGGGGACTACCTAACACGAAGAAGAAAACTAAAGACGAAAGTAATGAAAAAGGGAATGGGAATTAGAAAGCTCTAGGAAAGGAGATAGTGGACAACACAGAAGAAGGATGAGAAGGGATTCGTCCGTTGTCACGTCAGTCTGTCAACGTAGGGTGGAATCAAATGAACTAACAGAAAATTTCTAAATGGGAAAAAGCCGAAAAAGGTTTGAGATCGTCACAGATCATAGACACCAGGCGCGGGACCCCGTAGGACACTCCGCGATCATAAGCAACTATGCCCTATGACGACAAAACAAAACAGCCCTACACCCTACTAGTCTGGGAAAAGTGTACAACCCAGGACCGACTGCACACTGAAACACCATCTACAGTGACCAGATGGCGGATCACCGGAAGCGAGACGGCAAAAATGTCTCACCCCTGTATGACAAGATGGAATGTCTCAGCCTACTTTACAAGTAAGGAATAGACGGGAAAGTAACCGACCGTTCAAGTCCCCAACCATCCTCCCAAATGGACTAAAACTCCCACGATATTTCTCACACTACAAACCCAAAGGGAACAACATGAGAAAACAACCTGGAATCAAAATATCACTTAAAAACTAGTGGTAAAACAAATAAGCGCGAAATAACAGCAAACTAACCCTCGTTAGGTACTTGATCGCGATTGTCGTCATAATGGGGTTTAAGATCTTTAGCATGCCAAGTCCCTCGCAGCAGGTTACCTTCAGGGGTCTTAAGTTCATAAACCCATCTGGATAAACGACGATGGATAATGAAAGGACCAACATACTTAGGTGCAAGCTTCGCTGAAAAATGTTTCGCAGCATCAGAAAGAACATAGTTTTTGCGCCAAACAGATTGGTTCACCTGATATTCAACAGGACGGCGTCTAAGGTCATAATATGTTTTCGATTTCTCATATGCTTTATCCAGACGACGACGTACATCAGCATATAAGCGTTGGACAGCTTCAGAGCGATTGTTATCGTTGGCGCGATCGAATCGCAACTCAGGCTCGGCATTGGCATTCTCGTCGTCAGCTGCTCCAGGTCTCTTAAGAACAATCTCCCGACCAAAGTTGATGAAATAAGGAGTTTGTCCAGTTACTTCGTGTTTGGAGGTTCTAATAGCGCACGCCACATGAGGTAAATACTTGTCCCATTCACGGTGATTATCTCGAACATATGCCGTTAGCATAGTCTTCAGGACGCGGTTAATGCGTTCGGTTGGATTCGCCTGAGGGTGATAATAGGCTGTAAATGACATTTTGCAGTTGTAGGTGTTCATGAGAGCAGTAAACTCACGGCTGCGAAATTGGACACCATTATCACAGATGATGCGGCGAGGCGCCCCGTACACGAGGAACACATCTTCTTCAAGGTGTTTGACTATATTAGGAGCCGTAGCTGAGCGCAAAGGAAAGAATAGAGGAAATTTGCTGAAACAGTCGGCAACGACGAGGATATAAGAATAACCTTTCTTCGACCGAGGCAAAGGACCAACAATGTCAGTACAAATTACTTCCCACGGTTTATTTATAATTGAATGTCCACCCATAAAGCCGACAGGAGGTCGCTGTTCAGGCTTGGTTCTCCCGCAGGTGTTACAACGGCGTATATAGCGGGCCACGTCAGCACGCATCTTGGGCCAATAATAAAGTTTAGCTATACGATTTAAAGTTTTGGATACACCAGTATGTCCAGCTGTTGGAAGGTCATGATTCTGGCATATCAGGTCAGTACGTTTCTCTTTAGGAACCACCAGTTTCCATTCATCTCTGTCTTCCCGTAGGTCGGAGTAAGCAACGGTGGTGTGCTTGTATAGCTTGTTCCCTTCAACACGCCACAAGGGAAAACGACGGGGATTATTCCGTACGTTGGCTAGCATACGTAGATACCAACGGTCCTTGACATCTGCGTCTAACATGGGCTGTCTTTCAATGGCATCTACCACTGGCACAGCACGAGACAGCGTATCAGGTACTACATGATCTTTCCCTTTACGGTGGATGATGTCAAAATCATATTGTTGTAGGCGTACTGCCCATCGAGCAATTCGGCCAGTAGGATCTTTAATGTTGTTCAACCACTTTAAACTATAATGATCAGTGATCACAGTGAACTTCGTTCCCTCGATGTATGGCCGAAGTTTTTCTATAGCAAAAATAACTGCCAGGCACTCACGTTAGGTGGTGCTGAAATTTCTCTCGTTCTTGGTTAAAGAGCGACTAATATAGCAGATAACCTTCTCACCATCTTCTTGATTTTGTGTGAGAACGGCGCCAAGACCATAAGCGGAGGCGTCAGTCTGAATAGAGAAAGGCAAGTCGAAATTAGGACACGCAAGTATAGGTGCAGAAATTAAGTGTTCCTTAATTGAATGAAAAGCCTCTTCACAATCTGCAGTCCAATTAAATTTGACGTTCTTTTTAAGCAACGAAGTCAGCGGAGCCAACAACCTAGAGAAATTAGGTACGAAGCGCCTATACCATGATGCCATACCCACTATGCGGCGGATTTCAGAAACACAAGTTGGTGTGGGTATTTCGAGGATGGCCCGAACTTTATCCGGGTCGACTAACAGACCTTTGGAATTGACTACATAGCCTAAGTATCGAAGTTCCGGTTTGCAGAAATGGCACTTTTCCTTGCTTAAGGTTAAACCGGCATCAGACAAGCGTTTGACAACCTCTCGTAAAACGTCTAAATGTTGTTCGAAGGTTTGTGTACATATAATGACGTCATCGAGGTAAATGAAAACAAAAGGTTCTAGGTCAGCCCCTATCACACGATCTATCAATCGTTGCCAAGTGGCCGCGGCGGTATGAAGACCGAAAGGTAGACGACAAAATTGATACAAGCCTCGGTTAGGCACCGTAAAGGCGGTATATTCACGAGAAGACTCTGCAACAGGTATCTGCCAATAGGCGGACTTGATATCCAAGGTCGTAAGATAACGTGCATCCCGAAGTTTGTCGAGGGTACTGCTAATATACGGAAGGGGGTACGCATCTGGCTGACTAACTTTATTTAGCTTACGAAAATCCACACAAAACCTATAGGTGTTATCACGCTTTTTGACCATAAGAATCGGAGACGACCACGCAGAGGTAGAGCGTTCCACAATGCCATCTTTCAGCATCCTATCTAATTCCCTATCGACATGTTGTTGGAGGGCCGGCGAAATGGGGTAATAACGCTGTTTTATAGGTGGAGATTGCGTTCTAATCTCATGTTGGACTAAGTGAGTACATCCGATCTTGTCACCCATGACTCTAAAGGTATTATCGATAAATTCTTGTAGCTGAAGGCTCTGTGCACTAGAAAGATGTTCGGCAGATTGTATAGCATTGACGAAAACGTTGGGATTGTCCATGGCAAAATTCCATTCATCCTGACGAAGGTTAGGGATGATGTTCATCTTACGCCAAAAATCGATGCCTAGAATGAGCGAATGAGGTAGTGAAGGAACCACCAAAACGTCCATGACACAGACTTTGTTTCGAAGAGTTATAGGTATCGTGGTAGTACCTATACTGATACATTTGTCACCATTAGCCACTACACAAGAAGAAATGTGCTGAGTATCGAGGCGGCAGTAATTCTGTAGCATCTCCCAGCCTTGTCTACCTAAGAGAGTTCGAGAGGCTCCAGAGTCTAAAAGGCCTAAAATATAATTTCCAAAGATCGAAACCTTCAGGTAGGGTCGTTCATCTTTATCGGCATGACTGAGTATGAAGTCGAGTACAGCTTGATGCTTAAAGACAGAATTTTCAGATTCGACAATACGGTTGTTGGCCTTGATATGCTTGCAGCGTGCTAATCGGCCTCTTAACGACGCTGATTGGCGTTTCCCGAACATGAAGGACAGGTTCTGGAGGTATAGTTCGGTTTGCCACATTTATAACAGTGCATCTTTTTAGGCTGAGGGCAATCAATTGATCGATGATTGGGTTGGTTACAATTCCAACAAACAATGGGATTGACAGCATCCACAACAGGTTGGCTGTTACAAGCTGAAAGGGCAGGAACAATAGAAGATTCTTCTACAGAAGCTATATTGAAGTTCGAGTGTGACCGACGATATGCTAAGTCTGGTTCAAGCAGATTCTTCACATTTGTTGGAGGGTTTCGAAAGCGTGAAGCTCGTACGCGAGTGTCTTCGATCATCTTGCATACTCGGGTGAGTTCTGAAATTGTGGGCACAAATTGTAAGGCCAGTTGTGATTGAATGTAAGGTTGTAAATTCCTTTTTATCATAGTGAGACGTGTGGTTTCCAAAGGCACTGAAGGAAGGCGTCGGAAAAGATTCTCCATAACCGCAATGTAAACGGATACCGGCTCATCAACACCTTGAGTGCGGTTTCTAATCTCGTCCCATAAAGTCGCCTCATAATCACACGGCAAGAAAGTTTCTCGGAGAGCTTTGGTGAGATCATCCCAACTGTTGATGGTGTCACGAATAGATCTGTACCAGATTAAGGCGTTACCCGTAAAAAGTTCTACGGCTGCAGTAAACAGATGTTGCTTAGGTACTCCTCTAGCAACTCGGAGTTCTTCAATACGTTCCAGAAAGCTTGTTACGCCACTTTCACCATTATATTGCATCTTCCATTTGTTGACGGGAATGAAATTATGTTCAGAGGGTGCATGACTCGATGTAGCTATACTAGTGCAATGAAAAAGTGAAGATCTTCTTTGCTGTGAAGCATTGAGGTTGAAGGTGACGTTGGAGCTACGTCTAGGTTCAACATCTGGTGGAGATGGTTGTTCCTGATAATCTCGATAAGTATCGGGAGCTTGAGGTAAACCGGTAGCAGCATCAGGTTCATCAAGTGAAATTAAATCGAGCTCTTGTCGATTCTCAGTCCTACTTTCAAGATCGTCTAATAATTGAAGGCAAATATTCACGGCTTCATTTTTCAGGTGGGCAGAGAACTCGGTGGAGCAATTCTCTCTAAGCGGCCATAAACATGTAGAAGACGAGTATGTAATCTCTTGAAGTTATTATCTTTTGTGGTGGAACTGCAAATGCGGACTTCTGCATCAAGGGTAGCTAATTTAGCCCTGCATGCTTCCAATTCCTGTCTGTAATCAATGTGGACTTCAGGAAAACTAACATTACCATCACGCTCCATCCTAAATCGGGCCCTAAGTAATTTGCGTTTCTCCATGACGTTACCTTGGCAAGAAATGCCCCGAACCAATAATTCGTAATCAAGTTCATCGACAAGTAAGCGATCAACGTCCATTTTCGGGTATTCAACAAAGAAACTAAATGACTAATTTAATACTCAAAACTAGTGTGTTGCCTATTTGTATACACACTCGAATAAAGTGACTAAAACTACCAAGAATTTTTCTTAAAATACTAACAAAATCTCCAATAAATCGTCGCACCACAAATCTAACGACAATATTGGATGCCACGTTCCTAAACTACCTGCACTTGGGAGATCATGCAAAAAAAACCTATATAACTATCATGCAATATAGATACCATACCACCAGGACTAATTCTAACTATATATCTAAATATTCCGAGCACAGCAAGGGAAAAAAAATATATAAAACAAGTCCAAGCCAAGCGAATTCAAACAAAATCACGCTCCACGAATGGGCGCCAATTAACTCCTTGTTACCAAACTCTGACTATAAAATAAGGAGTAGCAAAGGCTACCGGATTCTCAGCCGGAGCTGGTCGTGGGTCGAACAGAAGACTTAAAGCGTAAGCTGAAACGGTGAGTAATTTATGCGCGCCAAGTAGCAGTAACCCAGACTTTGCTAATCATCAAACCAGACACTACGGAAGGTGCTACTAAGCGATCCTAAAAATTAGAGGTAGCGACAAGGGCACACAAATCAAATTCGCAGGCATAAGTAACGAGTATATATAATTTAATAGAATATTAACATTAATAAAATATTAACAATGCTCGGTAGTATATCACAACAACGACAGATATCACAAACCAGATTTCATATAATATAATATCGTAAAATTTATCACAGATTAAACTCACCAGATTAAATAAATAAAGTCGTAGATCGTAGCAATTCGCATGTATGACCAAACGCGTCTCAAATTTAAGCGGTAGTCAAGGTTTTGTTTTGCTTGTCAAGTTGAAATCAACGCTAAACCCTCAGTTGCAAAAATACATAACTGTACTAGTAATCAAATGTACACAAAACCCATTATTACCCAAGATCTTGGTTGATAGGGGGCGCAATATTACCCGAAACACGCTAATTAAATCTCGCCCTAAAGGGGCGTAATTGCTCAAACAAAGATCGGACTGATTTCGCTGATTTCTTGCAAAATGGGGCCGCACTAAGCCAAATTCAACCGACTGACGGATCTCTCCACTGAGATCGAGTCTAAAATCGTTCAAATGGGCGTATGCAAGAATTGCTATTACAAAATTTACATAAGGGAAACCTTATCGTCCCTAAGCATCTACATTAGACACAGCCTGAAGGCTAATGGAGGCTTAAAAATGTCAAGTTACAAATATAAAGATGTAAACAACAAAATAGGTTTACTTTTAGACAGGTGAGTTATCACAACATTAAAGTAAGTTAATTCGCTTATCAAAATCTGGCCGTAGCACAAAGCGCTACAATGAATAATTAAACACACATTAAAATCATGCCTATAACACAGGTGAAGTTGGTCGAGCTCAAAACTGCACAAGAACGCTTAAGGAAATTGCAAAGACAGACCTTGGCTGCACCAGGTGACGAACGTGCTAAATCGGAGGCCTACTGCACGATGTCGAGGAAGCCAGGTGTTCCAATGGGCTTCATCGCAGGTAACGCAGAGATCTCGGGCCAGTAAATCTGCTAGCCTGTTTTAGGGACTGGAAATCTCCCAAACTCACAGCCAGCCGACTGCAGCAACTGCCTGGAGAGAGTGCTCTCCAAGAGGGGCCAAATCCATCAACCAAATGCTTCGAAGAGATCTGCGCCACCATGTACAAAGCTGGCAGCACACCAACAGAGATGCGTTAGTTCATACTATAGGACTGCTTCCTAATCTGAGTGCGTTCACCGCCCGTACCAAAGAGGAATTGAGTGCGTTCACCGCCCGTACCAAAAGGGAGCTAAAAGGGACAACATTCTGCCTTAGAAATATAACCAGTAATTGTCAAAATAGCATACCGTGAGATGTTATGCTCCAAATCGCCCAAGTAGTTACATGTGCTTGTCAGATGAATTCCGGACAAAAATCCGTGCTTGAAATGTATCACAACAAAAACGTCGAGGACGTCTCCCGGACCAATTTCACACCAAAATATACATTTTCATGCTAGGATGAGCGTGACAAAACCGAATTACAAATATTCGTGCATCGATTAACCAAAGATGCTTTTCACCACATCCATCTTCTGACAAGTCAAAATGGCTAATGATAATTTGACAGCTAGGCCCAGAAAATTCCAAATTTGCAGAAAAATCGCATCTGCAACCAACATAGCACGCGTACAACGTGAGGCCTAATCTGCAGTGACTTTACTCGAGGAAATGGGTAACTAAAATTAGGCTATTATAGGGTAAATAGTTAGAGCGAAATGTGCAAAGTGCCTTGAATTAGGCAGGGATAAGGCAAATCGTTAAATTAATACGAAAAGTGACTTTTGG
The DNA here is from genome assembly GCA_940337035.1 of Agriotes lineatus. Classification (NCBI taxonomy): domain Eukaryota; kingdom Metazoa; phylum Arthropoda; class Insecta; order Coleoptera; family Elateridae; genus Agriotes; species Agriotes lineatus. Next base: position 25,916 of record CALNHX010009979.1, read on the forward strand.
CCCATAACAAGTGCAATTAAGGAAAGGTGAGAGGTGTATGTGTAGGTGAAAAGTGCATTTAAGGAAAGGCAGGTGAGAGGTGTAGGCAGGTGAAAAGTGCATTTAAGGAAAGGTGTATGCAGGTGAAAAGTGCATTTAAGGAAAGGTGAGAGGTGTATGCAGGTGCATTTAAGGAAAGGTGAGAGGTGAATGCAGGTGAAAAGTGCATTTAAGGAAAGGTGAGAGGTGTGAATCTGTTAAAGAGTCATTTGTAGGTGTTCGAATTGAAATTGAAGCCAGTAATTGTGAAACCGTTAGCAGAATGAGGTCGCGATTAAAGCGTCACAACAACATATTAAAGAGTCATTGACCTGGCCTTTTTAATAATGTCTGATTAGATAAAGATGTGTGTTAGTTTTAATCTGTTAAAAGCAAAGTATTACAATTTTATTAATTATTAATTATTAGTAGCTCGACATACAAGATAAGGTATCCGCGAACGCGACAGCATGCAGGTGTAGGTAAATGCAGGTGAAAAGTGCAATTAAGGAAAGGTGAGAGGTGTATGCATGCAGGTGAAAAGTGCATTTAAGGAACGGTAGGTGAGAGGTGTATGCAGAACAGGAAGTGAAGTCTCCGCAACGACCTTAACTGTACCAGGACCCAATTGCAGGAATGCATGGCCAAAGGACAGGTGTACAAGCGTATTTTCGATTAGAAACTAGGCCAATAAACTACTACCTTGAATATGAGAGCGCGTGCGCATGAAAGTAGAGGGAATATGTACTAGAAATAAGACTAAAATGTTAAAAAGTGTCATATCATTTAGAATAATGGCTAGTAGTGCCTTGATGTATTTTGCTTTAGCGATAGTAATAAATAAAACTATATATGTGTATTGGCCTACCTATGTGAAAAACGTCGAGATTTGCGCGGAATTTTCAAACTCATTGGCCTCATTTAATGACACAGCTGCATGTGAGTGGAGGTCAATGACCTTCAAACATTTAAACAAGACACTCCTAGCGACATTGGAGTATGCGGACAAAGAAGGCTCTTGGATAAATTACAAGATTTGTTACTATTTTCACAATGGCACCTATTATGAAACAAAATGGAACTTAATGATATGGAATTATGTAATGCTGATGACGATGAATGTAGTACCTCATGAGTCATGGATATGGATAGCATCAGGTGTACTTGCTGCCATGGGAGCAATAAGCGGCACAGTTGCTGCTATTTATAATATATTAGGAGGAAAATGTCAACAACAACACCAAGATGAAGTGACGATGTGTTCCAATCAGATGTCAAATTGCATTTCGACCTGCTGTGAACGATCTCCAACTGTCACATGAATGTCTTTTAAATAAAAACTTTATATGTAATATATATGTTTATTATTATTATGTAACATTATAAATGCAATATACATATTTAAACTAATATTCTATTTATTTTACTACATAGTATGCATGCAATTTTAGACAATCAAATCTTTAGCAGATATCCATGTGGGCTCTTTAAAACCTAACCATTTTACTAATAACTGTTCATTATTCGTACGAGTATGGCGATGTTTTAATATTTTCTCCACTAAATACACTTCGGTTTCATTGGTTTTTGCAATTTCCTGCTCGTAAAATGCACCAAAAATAGGCTTGCCTTCCAAATCCTCCAATAGATACGTTGTGGGATTGGTCAGTTGTACTTTAACGATTTTAAATAGTTCCGTAGACCAATTCGGTTTATAGCCTTTCTCGAATGTCGATTTAAATTTGGAAATACGTACAACATCGCCTACACTATAACGAAATTTTCCAACACGCTTCACACAAGCATACACAGCATCCAGATTGACATTATTATGTAATGCGTAATGAGGTGTCATTCCGATCGTACGATGTTTGATGCAAATCTCTCGGACCTTTCAGTACTGTATGTCTTCTTGGGAAATTTTTACGTCCAGGTTTATGAATTTCATCAACTATAACTTGTTTCCTATTGCTGCTGTTGGGTATTATCTTCGGAGGCGTCATCTTGCTGCTGCTGCTGCTGCTCCTGTTCTTCGAATAATTTCAGCAAATGTTTTGATCTAGGTGAAGTATGTATAAAGGATTCTGCTGCAACCTTTATAGGTAATGTGTTCATATCGCGATTCCACACCGAACTAAGATGATACAGATTAGCTGTAATGGAGTCTACACATGTGATTAGCGCTCTCGATGTACTTTCGAGAGAAATTAAACGGAGAATGACATCTTCGCGGATCGCATCGAACACACGATCTATTCGATAATTGATTCTGCGGAGTTTTTTCTTTGTAAATTTCTTGGTCACGGCATCCGATTCGGCCTCTGGTTCGCCAACATCTATCAATTTTCTCTTACGCACACTAACAACCTTCTCTTGTACAATTAAGGTGTTTTTCTTATTTACAGCATCGTTATCTTCTTGCGGATCGCCAATGTTACACAATCGTTTAGTTTCCAAATCGTAATCGTCATTGGCTGTTAATTTAAATCCTATTCCAGGTGGACCACGAGCAGCAGTTACACTACCAGAATTAAAACCACGTGATGAATCGCTAACTTGACGTCTAAATGTATCGACTACCATCTTTACACTAATCCTTAAGCTATAATTCCCTCTTCTTTTAATTTCTCGATGATAGAGATAATTTCATTGTCATGTGCAAGATTACCCGATCAGTTGGATGCGTATAAGAGACGTAAACGATTAATCAATTCAGACGGTTTATTCCAGTAGACGTAATCAACTGGTTTATCGATATCACGTACATTTTTAAAAAACCCACTTCCACTTCTTGTGTTAGGCTTTGTCGTCGTCGTCGCCGTTGTCTTTTTATTCTTCATTACTTTTGTCATCAACGACACTTTCTTTGTAGGCAATTTTACAGGTGGCAGCTGTAGAAAACGCTTATATTTTACACTTTTGTCTGCTACAACACGTTCTTGTATGGTCTTTTCTGCATTCGTTCTATGCACATTTTTCCTATAGTTATCAATATCTTCATTGGAATAAGTCGTAGGAGTTTTGAGTGTTAGCAAAAGTTTCGCCCACTTTTATATAATCGTTGTCGGGTAAAATTTCAATAGTCTCATTACCAAATCGCCGTTCGTCCCTTGCTTTTACATATTTCATACCGTATCTAGACCTATCTACATCTTCATCAGCACGATTTTGTAATCTTTCGATAACATCTTGCACCATTGGACTATGTGCATATGTAGCTTCAGATGATGATGATGTCATGCTGTCATCTTGCACTTCTGCCTGGCTAACTGTAGGAATAAGTGATTCAAGTTTTCGTTTTTTAATTAGTGGTGGTGACGTAGTAGTAGAATCTTGCTGATGCTCTGCATGTGATGGCGTCTCGGAGGCGGATGACGGCTTTACTGCCACATTTGAAGCTGTAGTCACGGCGGCGACACTTTGTAGAGGTTCGATAAGTTGTTTATGCGTTTGAAAATAATCTTGTTCGGCTTTATGTAAATCACGTTTATAAGCGGAGAATTTTTTTCTAATACTTTTTGTAGCTTCGATTACTTTGTTCTTTAACTGTGATAATGATGTATTCTCCATGACATCAAATTCTAATGTGATCGTAGACGGTTTTTAATGAAGTTTATAAATATATAAATGAATCGAAACCTATACGATATCTTCCACCACCCTGCGGCTGTCCTTGTCGATTACCAAAAATTCATAAACATCCTTCAAGCACAGTGCGCACATATCCTTAAACTGTTGGAATGTCATGTCGGCGGTGACGTGATCATCATACACATGTTTTAAATTCAACTAGTCTTGTTTGAATAATACCAGTAAATTAATATTGTCTCGGATAAGATGTTTGGGAATTCGAGAGTACGTTTGACTAATATAAAAACAATCGACGCAATTATGACAGCCCATGGTAAAGTATTGTTGTATCTTCTCTTGCCTCAGTTCATGTCCAATATCGTCGAATATAATTAGACTGTACGGTTTTGCATGATTCGCTTCGGTCATTTCCTCTTTCCCATTGAATTCATAATAACCGAGACTTTTAATGGGTTTAAGAATAATTCGCAAATATTCGTATTTCGGTTGAGAGAGCGATTTTGGGTACACATAGATATTTTGAAATAGTAAACCTTTTGGATCTGTTATCAAACTTAACATTGCATTCCTTTTCCCACAGTTTGAAGGTCTCAACAAAACTGCACCAATAGATTGCGGCAACAGTGGTCTATGTCTGGCCATTCGATTGTTTCGTTCTTCCACTAAATTGTCGATATTTGTAACAGGTAGGGAAGTCTCCTGCTTAACTACCTTCATTATACTAATTCATTCTACATGCATACACACACTTTTAAATAAATAAATGCCATTTGTTTACACACACACACTTGTATTTACATATGAATATTACTACAATAATTCGAAACATACTTCATTTGCTTACACATCTAATTTACATATGAATAGTACATTATTCTACGGTTACTATCGACTAGATATTTACAATTAAACCTATTTTACTCTCTAACAAATGTTGTCACCATTTCCATGAAAGGCTTGTATTGAATGATGTTATAGTGATTGAGAATTGCATAAGCTGAAGATCTAACTGAAAAATTTTCAGCAGCTTTAATTTCTATTTTTACATCTACCGGCGATTCTACAGACTACAATTGTCGTATTGTCGTGTACAATCGATTACGAAAATGGGGTTCTGTAGAAACTTGTTATAATCCAGCAAACACTTGTCCGTATTGGTGGAAGCGATTTTGCCGTAGTATTGTGCTCGGAATTTCCGGCTTACTTCGTACGCGGCCAAATAATTTTTGTTGGCGAAATCCAGTTTCATACGTTGCTGCGGAAATTCGGCCTTATTCAGATACACCTTTATATTGGTGATTTTATGATGAGCGAGATCGGTAGCATATCTAGTCTGAGAATTAATGGTACCGGCTTCTTGGAATGTCAGTATTATGAATCTAGGTTTTTCACTTTGGTTTGTGTTCTTTATGTTCCAGATTGTCGAATTCGATTGCAGGAGAGCCGAATGCTGATGTAATTCCCATCGGCGATATGGTAGTATTACAGTCGGCTGTACTCGTAATTTTTCCAGCAGATGCAAATTTGCCTCGTCACTCAGAGTCACATGAGGCACTTCCCATGTTATTTTCTTAATGTTAAAGTCGACCACTGTAGTTGCACTTTTGCTGCAATTTACATCGCTCTTGCTGCGTATAAACACCAATTCCTGCGGTATTCGCACGAGAATTTTTTTATAGTCTTCGCACGATTCCAGAAATAGATTTAGCGGAATGGCATAGACAAAACTTTTCTTATCTTTGTCGATAGTCTGTTGAATATGCTCATGCGACCATCCGGAAGCGCTAAGTGCACTCACGTCGTCTGCCGTATAGGAAACGAGGCCTTTGAGATAAGACAAATAGCCCGGTTGTTTCGCATTGTCCATAATCTGACCGTTAAATAACAGTTGTATATCTTTGTGATTGTGTAATCTTTCGAGTCCGCGACTTTCGGTGCAAAGTTTCCTGATATCGTAAAAAAACTTCTGTATGTGGTAGTCAGGATGTCTGAACTTTGAATCTGAGATGGTAAACGGGTTTCGGTAATAAAACTCGAACGACTAATTAACAAATACAATATTTATTGTAAGACCGACGGTAACATTTAAGAGTCGTACAAGGAACTGCTAAGGATCTAGCATCGAACGGTTACACACAGATAGCCAACCTAAACATATATTGGTAACTTTAGTAGATGGCGACACATGACATAGTCAGACAAGAGTCAAGTGAAGTTTATTTACTCTAACACTTCCCCGTAAACTTTAACTATAATAGAAATGATAACCGCAAACGAGCAAAAATCATAGATCAAATGCAAAGTCCAATTTTGGAACACATAATTTTAAACTTGATTGGACTTAAAGGTTTTGTAAACATATCTCCTAACTGATCTTCAGAACGCACAAATTCAACATTGATATCACTCTTTTGATAGAGTTCCCGAACAAAGTAATAACGAACTTCGATGTGTTTAGATCTTTTGTGGAATTCGTGGTTCTTTACAAGTTTGATTGCACTTGCATTATCGACGAATAGAACAGGTATGCCTTTGAGTCTACTAATTTCAGACAACAATCTCTTAAGCCATACTAGTTCTTTTGCACCTTCGCTTGCAGCAACGAATTCGGCCTCAGTGGTCGAAAGAGAAACCGATTTCTGCAACTGTGAAGTCCATGATACAGCTGTACCATTGATTAGCGAGACGAAACCATTTGTTGATCGCCGTGTTTTAGCATCTCCTGCAAAATCTGAGTCAGAATACGCATGTAGTCCATCACCTGTCGAAGTGTAGAGGAGACCCAAATCAGAGGTACCGCGCAGGTACCTGAAGATGCGTTTAACGGAGACCCAATCGGATGCAGTCGGTTCGGCCATGGATCGAGCAACCTTTGAGACAGAATATGCCTGGACGAGAAGCGCAGGCCAAATACAATAAAGAGCCCACTGCTGAACGATACGGGATGGAACTGTCAAGAGCACCATCAGACGATTTGTCCACTTGTTGAGTGTCAGCAGGTGTCTTTAACGAATTGCAATCAGCCATGCCAAAACGTTGCAGAATCTTACCAACGTATGCTCGCTGTGACACAAAGAATCCAGATTCACGTTGCTCGATTTGCATTCCCAGGAACGAGTCGAGAGAACCTATCGTGATTTTAAACTCTGAAGTCAGCAATCCTAAAAACGAGTCGATTGTGCCTTGCGTCGACCCTGCGATAAGACCATCATCGACATAGATTGCGACAAGCAATTTCTCTGCTCCGTTTTGTCGAATGTAGATACAGGGATCTCCCGTTGACCGTGTGAATCCATTTTTCTCCATGAACGAATGAAACTTGTTGTTCCAGCAACGGGGTGACTGCTTGAGGCCATACAACGATTTCTTCAGACGACAGACACGACCGGACCCATCGTCGAACCCTTGTGGTTGAGTCATGTAGATCTCGGCATCGATGTCACCGTATAAGAACGCAGTTCTCACATCGAATTGGCCAAGGACGAGTTTTTCTTCAGCTGCAGTCGCGATGAGGGCTCGAATCGCGTCATAACGAGCAACCGGACTAAAAGTTTCGTCGTAATCAAGTCCCGCGCGTTGAAAAATGCCGCGAACAACTAACCGAGCACGATATCGATCGATCGAACCGTCAGATTTGTATTTCACACGAAGTACCCAACAATTATCGATAGCGCGCTTACCTGGAGGCAACGGTACCAGGTCCCACGTGTCATTTTCGTCGAAAGGGTTTATTTCTTCTTTCATCGCGTTCAACCACTTTTCCGAACAGCGACTCTTCATGGCGTCACTGAAGTTGGTTGGTTCCAGTTCTTCGAGAACAGCTTCTGTCAAACATGCCAGAGCACTGTTCGCCTGGGAGCGATGAGCTTGATAACCCACTTCGTAGTCATTAAATCTTCCAGGTGGACGAACTGCGCGACCGGGACGGCGAACATGGACCTGGATTTCATCTTCTCCGGATGAATCGTCGTCGGTGTCATAAGAGTCCAAAGCGCTGGTCTCCTGGGGGCTATCAGATTCCTCCTCAGCCTCGATATCTTCAGCGCTGTTGTGAGCTTCCCCGCCTTCATTATCCTCTCCACCCTGGTTTTGGAATTCAAGGTAGACCGTGTCTTGTGTCGTGCATAGTTTCTCTGGACGGAAGTCAACATCGCGCGACTTCATAATTCGTTGCTTGGACGGAACCCATACCTTGTATCCGTCTTTGTCGTTCACATAACCTACGAAGTGACCTAGGACTGCCTTGTCATCGAACTTGGAACGAAACTGTTTTGGAATGTTTACGTAACACTCTGATCCAAAAATCCGCAGGTAATCAAAACTGTCAAATGTTTTGCCAGTCCACAATTCGAACGGCACTTTACCCGGAACACTTGACTTGCCTGTGCGGTTGATCAGAAATACTGCCGTATCACACGCATGAGCCCAAAATGATTTTGACAGCTCACTGACCGAAAGCATCGAACGAGCCAATTCAGCAACGTGTCGGTTTGATTGTTCCGCGACGCCGTTTTGTTCAGGCGTATATGGACACGATGATCGAAACTCGATGCCGCGCTTTTGTAGCAATGTCATCACGGCAGCACAGGTGAATTCAGTACCGCAGTCCGAACGAAAAGTTTTCACTTTATGTCCTGCGGTATCGCACTCATTCAAAAACGTTTCCAAGTGTGTAGCCACTTCCGATTTTTCTTTCATAAAAAATATGCGAACGTAACGAGAAAAGTCATCTTTAAATGCCACGTAGAACCGAAAACCGTTGAACGAATTGACCGACATCGGACCGTTTACGTCGGCATTAATCAGCTCACCGACGCTCTGCGGACGATCTCGACGCGGATGGAACGGTTTGCGATGTGATTTACCGCGGACGCAACCATCACAAAACGACGCGGCGTCCGAACACTTGACCGATATACCCACACGGGATAACACATCGCGTACATGACGTTTATCTTGATGGCCTAATCGTTCGTGCCATCCTTGTAGTACTTCTTGGGTTGAGGCTAGGTTAGCCTCCACGGGTGAGTCCGGAACACAAACGCGCATATTCATAACGTACACGGGACCGAGAAGTCTACCGGTCGCGACGAGTTCACCATCACATCGAATTTTCACACCATCGGAGTCGAACACAATGTCATTTTCATGTTTGACAGCCTGTCGAATGGAGAAAAGTTGATGGCGAGCCTCAGGTACGTACCAGACGTCATTCATAGACCCAGGTGACCACCTATCACCTATGCGCATCTCGACGTCAATCCTACCAGATCCATAAGCAAGAATATACTCATTGCCAGCTGTTTGGACGCGTTGCGGAATCGGGAACTTCTCGAACGTTGCGAAGTGTTGTTTGTTCGCCGACATATGATGCGTCGTACCGGAGTCCGAAATCCAAGAATCAGCGGTGACGGAGTTTGCGTTGACTGCCAGGCCAGTAGCGAGGAATGTACCTGGTTTGCTGTTCTTTTTCGAATTGGCTTCGGAACTGCTGTTGCTTGAGTTGCCGGTTGCGGCAGCTTTCTGCTCTGCGACCCTGCGTTTCGGACAATTCGCAATGATGTGCCCGAATTTCTTGCAGTATAAACACTTACGTTTTTCTTTCTTCTGGTCTGTCGAGGACGAATCTTGTGACCATTTGTTTTGCTTCTTCTGTGGGTCGAATTTCGATTTTGCGTAGAAGGCGCCAGACATCTGCGATATCCCATGTGACGCAACCGAGTTCTCAATCGAACGCAAATTTTCGATAAGGAGCTTCGTCATTTGCTCCACTAGCGGAACGCGATACCAAGTCGAACGATAATATTGGTATTCCGGACCGAGCGTTTTGAAAATACTATGGTGAAGCAACGATAACGGAAGTTCGGCATTCGGATTACCTTTTTGTAATTCATCGAGAATGTCATCGAACACATTTGCTAACCGAGACGTGTGCTTTGTAACTGAAGTCGCGTCATCTTTCGTCATCTCAAAGAAATTGTCGAATAACGTGTATAATCTCTGCAGAGATGACTGTTCATACACTGACACCAACGTATCCCAAATGTCCTTTGCGTTAGTTTTCTTGCGAACGTGAACGGCGGCTTCTTCGTCGAGCGTCGTGCCGATTATCCGAGCTGCACGCGCATTGTCCCGTTGCCAGCGTCGGTACGCATCCGACGGTTCCGCGTCGGCCTGTGGCTCAGCCGGACAAACTCGCGTGCCATCAACGATCGAATAAAGACACTGTTCTTTTAAGCATAGTTCAATTTGCCATTTCCACGTTTCCCACTGATCATCATTTGCTAACTTTCGAATGCTTGCCGCGGCGCGATGGCTATCGTCCGCGTATTGCACTGAATCGGCCATTTTTCCTTTGTCTTCACAGTTCCCGTATCTGAGTGCCGATTTGACACGTTATTACCGATAATCGAACCCGAATGCAACTTCAACACGTAGCCGAGCCCATAACCTGAGATGGTAAACGGGTTTCGGTAATAAAACTCGAACGACTAATTAACAAATACAATATTTATTGTAAGACCGACGTTAACATTTAAGAGTCGTACAAGGAATTGCTAAGGATCTAGCATCGAACGGTTACACACAGATAGCCAACCTAAACATATATTGGTAACTTTAGTAGATGGCGACACATGACATAGTCAGACAAGAGTCAAGTGAAGTTTATTTACTCTAACAGAATCTGTATTCGAATTATATCCGAATTGTGTGTATTTAACGTAAACGGCTGATAAGGGCAGAGCCGGATTAAGGATATGTGAGGCCCAGGGCTAAATTTTGTTAGAGGCCCCATTCCCATTTATGCAACGGGTACAAAGGGATCTAAATATAACCTTCCAATCTTTTCGAGGCCCCCGAAATTCGGTGGCCCGGGGCTGCAGCCCCCTTAGCCCCCCCTTTAATCCGGCTCTGGATAAGGGATTGCTGATTGCAGGTGTGCAGACCCACGAGACCGAGTGTGTAATTATACTCGGACGATAGTCGATTCGTCGGAAATAATGCACCTGTGATAATTATATTACCTCTTCCTGCAACTACGAACGTCTGAGACATATTTGAATGGCGCTCGCTTATGTCCGGTTCTTTTATACAGAAACTTGAGACACAGATGGCCGCAAACGTTCGTGTTATAATCTTGCATGTTTTCGTTATGGTAGTACATGTCGCAACCTCGAAGATAGCTTTGTAACTACATAGGTGGAGATAGGTCACCGTAAGAGTCGAAATAGTAAACTCGATTTCCGTATTTCATTGTCCAAATTTATAATTACACCTTCGTTTGTCCATTCCTCTAAGGTTTTTAACATCCTTTGCGTATTTCACCAAGTCCACATCCGTTAAAGCTCTTCCAGGCAATTTTATTAGTTTTTTATGTGTTTTTAAAAATAGCGCGGCACTTTTGCTGCGACTTTTATTCGTCTTGGTGGTGGTCTGAAGTGAAGTTTTAGTAATCTTCCCACCTTTGCTATATGGCTTCAAATAGAGTGCACTGCCTGTTTTCCCATAGGGTTTTAGAAATAATGCTCCGCCATTTTTCTTACCCATTGCAACGGCTTCCATAGTTTTGTTATGTCGCGAACTTTCGGCGAGTCGTTTCTTCGTATCGCTAACTTGATTAATTGCTTTCACAATACCCGGCACACCGCCGGCCAGACTACCTAAGGCAGACAAACCGGCAAATAATGGCACGAGAGGTAGAATACCGCCTTCCTTGGGTAAGGGAATCTGTCGAGGAATAGCAACATTCATTTTTCCACCATCTTTCAAAAGTTTTCGTGCAATACCTATTGCACTTTGAATTACACTCTTGCTATCAGGACTCGCATTTTTCGGAATCTTTTTATTAATTAGGTCCGTTAACTATATAAAGAAACCTTTGCCTGCAATACCTTTTTCTTTTGCACATAGTCGAATCGGCTTCGTCGTGGTCGTCGTTTCACCATCTAGTTTTTGCTAAGCCTTCATTGCAGTTGTAACCGCTCACGCTGCCATCTTCTCACCGGTAGTAGCGTCCGTTGATTTAACTCCAATGCCTTATCGGCGCGATGTCTACCTTCTAGATCTTTATTGGTTGTATATGGAACATCATGCACTTTACACGCTTGATCCAGGGGATTTATACCTGGATCACCTCGTTGTAATTTTTTGGCTAAAGGTGTTCCCGGACCGCAGTATTGATAACCACCGGGCAAGTGTAATTCTACAGGTACTTTATTGATGAGGGGGTTGAGTAAACCTTCACCATAAGCTAACATTTAGTGAGATATATCCTTCTAATCCTAGTATGTATACACATTTCGGCCTTATCTTCCACTACCTTTGCCATCAGCACTACTACTATCCCCACCAGCACATCTAAATCCCAAGTAATAACATACAGATATAATAATTCATTTATTAGTTTAATAATTACATATGATTCGAATTATTTAATTTGCATTTTCATAAAATACAATCTTAGGCGATTTTAGCGCGCTCCTTATTCACATTTTCTATAAAATTTTCTCTATACAGTTGCAACATTTCCCTCACTATTAAACACTCTTGCGTGGCATCTCTTTCCAGGTATTGAGAGGCCATAAACAACGGATCGATAATGCATGTCGCTTTTATTACACTCGCCACCACTTTTACCATAGACACATAACTCTTTGATATATCTATTCTGTTGAGAACTTCTAGTCGAAATGACACTAACGATGCTAGTTTAAAAACCATGTCGAATCCTTTGGGCGTTAAAACTATGCTATGCATGTCACTATCGATAAATGTTGCCAATTTTACACCGTACACGTAACGACATACCACCGGTCGTTTAAATGTACACTTTTCTTTGTCTGCGGGCCATCTTGCCACCCCTCGACAAAATTTCTAGCAATCAGTTCCACTTTAGACGTTTGCAAAACTTGCCAATCTTTGTCGGAGAAAATTATCTCCTCTTGACAATTGTTTCTTACACATCGGATTTTTACAACTGGTAGAAAATCTTCGGCAGAACACAGTCCTACTTCTATTAGATTCGTATGAGCTTCATAAAACCAGGTTTGCTCCTTTGCATGCCTTTCGAGTCGATATTGACTGTTAAACAACAGATCTCTTTGTTGATAAGCACACTATAAAGGCGATACTTTTTGAACAATTTGGAAACTTTTACTATGCCCGCGCACGTCGTCGTCGTCGACAATGTCTTCACTGTGCTGCATCCCCTCGCTGTTTGGACTACGATCCACGATGGGGTTCTTGTATTTTCGTCTATAGAACTTTTTTCTTCAGTCAATATATTCACCGGTGATGATGACATAGAAATGGCTATAGAAATTATAAGCGTCCATTACCTTTGACATATAGTTACGAACTGATACATTTTAGCGAAAAATATTTATTTGTATTCCCCCCACATGCACATTCATGTGACTGCTGTAAGAGATTAAAATAACATTTGTCATGATGCACACGTCACTTCCTGTCTGTGCACCTGTTGGTGGACCAAATGCATTTACAAACACCGCGTATTTGTTGTCTTAGGACATTGCAAGCGCCTTATCAATGTGTAATGGCATTCGAAACTAATCAGCGCAATTAAAAATAGATTTATCACCTTAATAATTGTTTGTAGCGTTGCTGCGGCTTTATAGTATTGCATGTTGATTTTTGCACAAACTTTTGTAAATGTACATCTCTCTGCTCCCGAAAAGGGGGCTCGCGAATTCAAAAGGAGTCGCCTTCTCTTATCTCTACCCAAATGTGTGCCGAGTGATAACATGGCATTGTCTTTGAAAATGCTGCTGTGTACATGTTCGATGCTGTTGTTGTTGAAATTATTTTTGATAGCAAAGCAGTGTTTGTCTGCTTTTCTAATTATATCCTCGTCTATCACCAAAAGCGGTCATAAGAACTCTGTCTATCTCATCGTCTCACGTATACCGGCAGTCTTACAGAACCCACATCTATTGATAAGAGAGCAGCAGCAGCAGCAGCGTTCGACTTATATATCCATCTCTGTTTCCATCATCATTACAGATGTTACTCACTCGTTCTGTCACATCAATTACATTCATTGCCGGCAGCCTTGTCGACACGAAACCATCCAATCTTTAACACATCTCTGTCTCTGTCCGTAATATTACACATTCCCATACGATCTCCGTCTGTCTCATCTTGACGTATACCGGCCGCCTCATTCCGATTAAAGTCTTACACATTTTTAACACAGAATTACCATATGTTCTCGTGGTCGAGAGAGTTGAGTGTTTCATTTATGATACACACGTTGCGGGTTCGAATCCCGCCGCGGACATTCCTGTTTCCTCCTTATTCTCCCTTATCCCTTATCTCCCACGTGCATCTCTACTCATTACCTACCGTAACTAGCTACTCATACGTCATACGCACCGTAGTAGTACAAATCCTTATTAGCAACAGCCACACCCCATAGCTAACCATGACCTAGGACTACGTCATACGATCAATGCCGTGACCCTGACCACCCTCAAGGACTTGACCTAGTTACTTAGGACAGGTAAACTACCTGAGGAATGACCTGGCATCTGAGACAGGAGGTGTATAGTTAAGGACAGATAAGCTACCTGAGAACAGGTGATTCTTCTTTACCTGCACACCTGAGGATTTACCTACCTGTGCGCCAAAACCGGCATAACTACACTACTCATACTCAGTTATCAGGCACATTACTTAATATTTATGTACTATTGGACATAATCAAAAACTTAATCTTGGCGGAGCTCGTCTTACTCTAGTGCTCTTCCAATGCGTTTCTGCTTGAGGCTCCCTGTTTTTGATGTACCCGTTACTTGATTATTTGCATCCACATTAGCTGACACCTGAGACAGGTGTACAGGTAAGGACATATAAGCTACCTGAGGACAGGTGATTCACCTTTACCTGCACACCTGAGGATTTACCTACCTGTGCGCCAGATACGGCATAACTATACTACTGCTATGTTACTAAGTTGAGATTTTTGTAAATAGTGAAAGTTATTATCGAGTTAGCATAAGTAAGTTAGTTAGAATAATAAAAAGAAGAACACAAATTAATTTGTGGGGAAGACTACAAGTTCTTCTTTTTATTATTTAAAATCCTACCCCACTTTAAGCAACAATGGATCAACACCACATTAAGTTAGTTAGAGTTATACTTATGGTGGAGGTAGAATTTGTAGATAGCGTAAGTAAGTTAATTATGTTCATACTTATGGTGGAGGTATGTGGTGTATGGGAAATGACCACCCCCACTCGAGTGTGTTTAAGGAAGAGTCGAGTTCACCACTTCCGTGGTAACTGCGTTTAGAGTAAGTCATAAGTTTAGCGAAGTTTGTACATATTTCTTTGTGAATAAACACCCTAAAGATACAGCGTGTTTTAATAGCAGTTTATGCAACATCTAAAATACAACATATTGTTTTGTACATAAAGTATTGGACGCATTCAGACGACAACAGTTGTAGAACTGTTGAGTGAAACTTTCCTGAATGCGTATAAAATCGACGGCTAACTTAGCCGGTCAGTCGTAGCGGTCGCAATTGTTTGTAGCGCATTTCAAAACCGTTCAGTCGCTCACTAAGTAGAAACACACTTAGTAAGTTGAATGTGTTTACCGCGCAATATTAATATAATGGTGTAATTTACAACGTAGTGCACTACTTTTATAGAATAACAACTAATACGAATGAAGTGGGGTTTCTTCTATAGTTTAAATTAATTGCCAGAAATTAAATATTACTTGCAAATGCTATTTGTATAATTTCTAATGATTGTTACATAGTTTTACATTGAATACATACACTTAAGCGAATATTTAAACAAATTTAAATAAAGAACAATGGGTAATTATTGTTAGATATTGCCAACATAATTAGCTACTTCCTACTACACTAATTGATCTTTAATGTATTTTCCAACCTCATCAAATAATGTTTATTGATTCATTTGAAAAAAATATCAAAATAATTACACTTTAATTTACGTTATTAATAGTATCATCAGTTATAAATGTCATAATACAGGATGATTTTTTGAAAACGATCCGCCTGAGATTTCAGAAACCAAAAGGAAATTAAAAATTTCTGAAAACAGGTCCACTTATATGTCAAGGGGGAAACGGTTTGATCTATGATTCACACTTTTGACGTTTACCCTTGCGCCCCCACGAATACTTTCCCAAAAATTTTAAATGGAATGACCCATCACGTTGTATCTCAAATGAAAGCTTATCTTATAAGGATTATGGTGATGTGTCACTTGCCCACGTTTTTTATTTTCTCATACATTTTACGAGAAAGTTTATCATTGCCACTTCAGGAGAAAGGTAAGCGCTATCGAAACCTAATTTTAATCAGGTAGGCGTGGAAAAAAAAAGAAAGCCAGCCGTTGACGTTTTGTCTAACAAACTGTCACATTATTTGATAAATGGACCTGTTTTCGGAAATTTTTAATTTCCTTTTGGTTTCTGAAACATCTCAGGCGGATCTTTTTCAAAAAATCACCGTTTATATGTGGTTTATTTAGAAATTTTAACAGAAATGTAAATACATTGCTTATTTAACGTATTACTACAGTTTATTTTTAACTCTTAACACAAAAACGTAATATTCAGCTGTATTTATAAGTTAAAATAAACAACTTTGACAGTTACCTCAACGTAAATTGAGGACGGCCATTCAGTAAACATACAACGCTCAAACTGAGCTCCATAAATAAAACACTTTAGATGAGAAAGTTAAATGCGTGACCTTGGAATAAAAATTAGAGGTATGAACCAGGTGCGAAGCTGAGGTGATAGTCATTTTACGTAACCGTTGGATGGCGGTACCTGGACTTATAAATGAAGTGCTGCATATTGAAATGGTATTTAGCCCGTTACACAACTCTGCTTGCAGCTTAGATAATTAAAGCAAGTCAATAAAGCACAGAGCTGGGGTAAGCAGACAACTGCAAGAAGTCACATTAGAAATTCAAATTCATAATCACATTGGTAAAGCATTGCCGATATTAAATGAAATTATTTCAGAATTAAATGGCCATAAGGCAGAGCTCAATTTGTAAATTAAAGTCACAGAAATATCAATTAATGTAAATTAAGAGGTTGGTGCAAAGTAAAGCCAATCAAAATTCAACAAATCTATCACCAAAGGAATTTATTACATGCGGGTTAAATAAATTTGCATATCAGTTTAATTGAATAAGTACAGTTCTATGGACTTTTTAAATAAAGGTATAAAGGACAGAATGTTCCAAATACAGTGCAAAAAGAGCACAATAATAAATCGAAAAAGGCTATAAGAAAATGGAGCAGTAATATTTGAAGATTGGTGAAAAACAGTCAGGTTTTATAAGATGCAAGAAAATCACACCACAGGAAATGGACAAGATTTGTGTTAATAAAAATGAGTCAGTGTAATGACACAAGTGAATAGACAATTAAAATAAAACTTCGTGAGTGGCGCCAGAACTTAGATAAATTGCAAACATGAACAAGCAATAATTTAGAAAGTAAGATTATGTACAGTTTTATTAATTAAGTTGAAAATTAGATTATATGTAATTACATTGTATTCAGTTAACATCCGTTTTTATGTAGCCAGATAGGCAATTGTTGTTAACGAACACTAAGAGAAAAACAATTGAAATAAATTAATTCCAGACAAGCTAATTTGTGTCTCCAGTTTATTTGAATTTTATACCTTTTAACATTAAAATATACTAAAAAGAATTATACCGGCGTGATCAGGAGTTCGCAGTGCACATGTGAGAGTGTGGGTGTAAAAATCCATCACATAAAAAAAAATTCCGGTGACCGCTTCCGACAAGATCGGCAGCCCAGATCCAGTTTTCGAGTACCAGTTGCGGGCTTCAATAAAGTTCCAGAGCTTGAGAGAGGGTATCAGCAGTTCCGCCCGGTGTGTACGAGGCCAACATAGCAGTTGCAGCATCCCGGGGGCCCAGCATCCAGCCGCAAGCATCAGGAGTAGCTGTCCGAGCAAGTTGCCGCTGCCTAAGAAAGGTCAGGTTAGTGGTGCTAAGCAAATACGCTTGCTAGAGCTACGAAATTTACCATGAGGAACGAGCCCTATAAGAGGAAACCGATCCCAGTATTACTATACGTCAAAATAGAGCAGGAGTTCCAGAAATTGTAAAAATATAAGTTGAGGTTATGTTAAGGACGCATCAAAAGACATCTGAATTGCGAAGGAAGCCGCCAACGATCTAAAACAAAACACGATTAGGAACGCTTAATAAAGCGAGAGATTTGAATTACCTGATAAGTTGTTCATAGATTTCTTTTGGAATTCACTATAATCACACAGCAACGAACTGCACGTAGAATAGATTTGCTGATAGATAATATTGACAGCGCAGCGAGTTTGCGCGTTTGCTGCTTCTAAATTTCACAGCCCAGTGGCGTATCACGGGGAATTTTTATTTTAAACAAATAGGTGAACCTAACCAGATTTTGAGTTTTCATGCCTACTAAAAGAGCTAGCCATAACTTATCTAACTTGCAAATGTGCGCAATACTACAAAGGGCAAAACACTGAATTCAATGAACCCATTGATACAGTTATAATTATTTACTTTTAATGAGGAAAAATTTGATATTAAACAATATAAAAATATGTGTAGGGTGTGTATTTATTTATTAAATTGAATCATAATTAAATCATCATATATAACATCTTTACAATATATGGCCTCGACTTTACCGACAAACTGACGAATAACGAACGTTAAAGTTTATATTTTTTACACGTGTTGTTGCTGTGATCTGTTTCTGCATTTGTTTAGAAACCGGTACGTGATATTCATTGAGCATTTTGTTTAAAGTGTGTTCTAAAAGTTTGCGTTGCCCTGTGTGCTTTGTTTGTGCCAGCTTTGAGTAAGTAGTGTTTCATTGTTAATTTTATTTTATTGACT